>CP139507.1:94839926-95104926 GCA_021014915.2 Artemisia tridentata subsp. tridentata | reverse complement strand
ATTCAAGCGGTGATCAAAAATCCCGTTTCACCAAAACTACAGATAAATTTACTAATTCAGGGGCTTCTCAAGACATTTAGAGCCCTAATGCGAGTATTTAAGTTATGGCCCTTTTGTTAAAAATTTTTACATGTTCTAGCTTTTTTGCGCCAAATATATAACTTGATAATTAGCTCTTATTAAAATGAGCATTTCACATGCGCCGACTCCGGGTTATCCAAAAGTGTAATCGCCTTGAGATTAGTCGGCTCGCGATGTCGAGTCAGAAACCCAGGATAGTCGACCTGGTATTAGTCGACCCTAGTGCGAGTATTTAAGTTATAGATGTATTATAAGTAAGTGTTGGTTTGTATGTTTATGTGGGAAGTCAAGAAATGATAAAGCAATGTGTTTGCGTGTCTTGTATCTCTCCCTCACCAAAACAATTCCACCTTCTAAATAACTTATTGATTATAGTATAAAAGCCCTAACATAACCAAGTTCAAATCGTAAGATGTACATGTGCTATTAAAGAAAATCCTTTGGCAAATGGCTTGTATCCAAATAGTATCTCACGTTGTATGAGACGCTCTACGGCCAAATGGTTGTGGGTAGAGATGATAATTTGTGCCAAAAATTAAAAAAATTGGCTAATTTTGTTTACTTTGTAAAAGATTTTGGCACATTTAGCCCTATCATTTTTTTGAAATGGGTCCATTTAGCCAATTGAAAAGTTAAATGGGCACAACGGGCACATACTTTCTCTCAATTAGAGAATATATATAATATATTTAATTTTTTAAATATAAATGACGTATTACGTTTAAGCAATTTATTTCGTCATTTTCAGTCTTCTATAAAGCGATTTGCATAACATTTGCCCGTTTAGCCCGTGCCCATTCTAGCCCGTGCCCATTCTAGTCCGTGCCCTCCCGTTCCGCCCGTTTTGCTACCTCTAGTTGTGGGTTCAAGTCGTGCTTAAGATATGTAAGATATATTTGTGATGTAAATGTTGTGACTTGTGAGATAGTTAAAATTGCGGTTTAAACGATAAAAAATAAAAATAATAATAATAATAATAATCCATTGGCGCCTATAGAAATGTATTAAATATTATTTTAGCTTTAACTCTACAATATTGTGACATCTTTAACTTGGATTTACCGATTTACCATTTAAAACAATTACAGAGCATCAATTACTTCTGGTTTCATTTTAACACTAATTGAGATAAAAGGGTAAATGGCCTTAATATTGTTCATTCAGCTTAGAAAAAAAAATCATTTTCTTACGCAGATCGGCTCCAAGGATTATGTTATATACACAGAAAAAATATTTAAACAAATTGAGAAAAAGAAACCACCGCTTATTCAGATACTTAGCATGTCGTCATACATGCGGCTGTATCGTCCCAAACCACATGAGCAACTTTACACATGAAAAGTGATGACAAGAGTTAGTCTAAATACCTTAACTGCACCCAAAAAAAATTAAAAAATAAAAAAATAATAATAATAAAATAAAATAAAATAAAATAAAATAAAAGAATAATAAAACAATGGTTTGAATCATAGCGCCAATATATTAACAAAGCAGCTTCAGAATTCTATACGAATCTAATTATGTAGTATTATTTTGTTCTCATATCATGACTATTAGTTTGGACTATCGTGAATAGATAGTAATTCTCAAACTTTCTTTTCTTTTTTCAATCAACCAAGACAAACGATCCTATAGAGATTAGAGAAGGTGAATTGATTGCCTGATCCATTATCTTGAGATAGATTAACCCTATTATCAGAATCTAGTCAATCTAAACTTGTAGTATTGGACAATCGGCAAACGTAATATTTAAGTTAGAACGATAGATTTAAGGTACTTGTTCGGGGACGATCCGCCGCGTTGCGGCGGGGCGTTGTTTTATTTCGTTGATTATCGTTTTTTTTTACCCCGAATTGATTGCGGCGGGGTATTTTTTGCCAATTGTCGAAACATTTTTTTTTTTGGAAAAAGGACTATTTTTGCAAAGAGTCGTCAGTGTCAGGGGTAATTTTTGCCAATTTTCGAAACATTATTTTGGAAAAAGGACTTTTTTTGCAAAGAGTCGTCAAATTCAGGGGTATTTTTTGCCAATTTTCGAAAGCTGATTTAAAAAAAAAAAAAAAAAAAAAAAGTGGGCCGTTTACTGTAGCAGTGGGCCGGGCCGGGGGTACTTTAGCATCAACGGCGTCGTTTTACATGCCTTATAATATATATATTAATAATAGATTTAAGGTACTTTTTATTGGGCTCCCATAGTCCCATCCAATAGTTTAAATGGATTGCTGGGCAATTCCTTAATGGGCTTTGCTTTTCTCTATAGTTCATGCCGGGTAGAGAACTAGAGATAAAACAAAAAGGGGCTTTTGCATATATATCCTTCCGAAAATGCAAAATTGCATATATATCCAAAGCATGCATAAAAACCATTGTATTATGTGCATCAAAAACTTGTACAAAGGATATATATGCAATTATTCACTTTGGGAGGGATATATATGCAATTTGGCCAAACAAAAAAATACCTCAAAGGATGAATTAGTGAATTACTACCGGTGTTTCTCTGACAATATAATACTACCTCAAAGGGAACTTTATTACAATTTAGTGTAATAACTATTTCATCCAATCACAAAAAGAGTTTGTTACAAATGAATATTTTCGGGATAATTATTCAGTTTATCCGGCTTATAGGAACTACCATCCATTCATAATCTTCCATTAAGTTTTGTGTAATAAATCATATTTCTTAACCGCATTTCTAAAGGTTGTTGTTAGCAAAACCTTACTTCATATTTATCTTCTAAGAAACCATTGTAAGAATCAATTAATGGAGAAGTCGAACAACATGGAGAACGTAGCATTTTAATATGATTATTTTTTTCAATAAAACACTATCTCCATTATTAGTCTTCCAAATCAAGTTTTGCTCTCCTCACTTATATGTGTAATCTGAGTTCTTTGGGTGTTATCTCAGAATTTTATGCAGCAAAAACAAATTAATATTAATTGCATCACTACATGAGAAACATAGCATTTGGTTATTGCCATGTTTTAGCGGTATACATAATGAACACCTCAGTAGGAGTTTAAAAAATGGGATAATTATTTGAAAAAACATTATAATTGTCACAAATGTCAGTTCTGCGTAGAGATCTAAAAAAAATACTCTTTTATACATTAAACTTGACATTCTTGTCTGCCTGTGAGTACTAAAGATTAAAAAAAAAAATCTGAAAAAAAAAAAAAAAAAAAAAAAAAAAAAAAATCTGAAATGACCATTTTACCCTTGAATTTTTGAAAATTGCATCCACCGTCCCTAGGCTAAATTATATAAATGGTCCCTGTCGTTTGGAGAAAATTGCGTCCACCGTCCCTATTTTTTTTTTGAAATTTTTTTACAATTTCTTTTTATCCAAATTTTTTTTAAGAAATTTATTTTAGAAATATTTTTTCTGAAATAATTTTTTTTAGAAAAATATTTTTTTTTTCGAAATAATTTTTTTTCCATTTTTTTTCTTAGAAAAACTTTTTTTAGAAAAATATTTTTTTTTTCGAAATTATTATTTTTTTCTAATTTTTTTCTGAAATAATATTTTTAGAAACTTTTTTCAAAAATTTTTTTTTTTTGAGATTTTTTTAGAAAAATAATTTTTTTTTTCAAAATTATTTTTTTTTTAAATTTTTTGCGAAAAATATTCAAAAAAAATGGAAAAAAAATATTTCGAAAAAACATTTCAGAAAAAAATTCGAAAAAGAAATTGGAAAAAAAATCGAAAAAAAAATGGGGATGTTGGACGCAATTTTCTACAAACGACAGGGACCATTTATGCAATTTAGCGTAAGGACGGTGGATGCAGTTTACGCAAACCCACAGGGACCATTTATGTAACTTGGAAGGGTAAAAATGTTATATTACTTAAAAGAGACAAAATAGTCGAGTTGGATGCTCAAATAATGAAATTTTTTAGTTCGATACGCGAAAGTTACATTTGTGACAAGTATGATAACTTTTCAAAGAATTATCCCAATACAAACTCTATGAACAATAAACTATTGTATTAGATTTTTTTGCTAAACAAATAACGGTTATGGTGAAGAGTTTGACTAGTAGGATACTTAAACCCAATCAAACCTTTTAGCGTTTCTATAGAAAGTGTATTAACTAAGCTCGGGTAAGGTGTGACATGGATTGATCGCCCATTAAGCTTGTTCCTAGGGCTTCAGTCCTACTAGCATAATCTATAGCATAATCAAGGAGGTAGCAATTCCGTTGAAGCAAGAGAGATTGCCAACTTTGAGTCCGACTGGACTATAACATTCTGCAAACCATAATCAACAACCAAACAACAAGCATTTCGGATTGTGCATAGCCCAGCCATAAGAAGGGATGTGGCAGGGAAGGCCTCTCCCGAACAAAAGATTACATAACTAAGATTATCTGAGCAATAATACCCACGACAACATGATTAAATTTAAATGACGCATCACAATTAAGCTTCACAATATTAGTAGTGGGAGGGATCCACCTAAGTGAACTTGTTTGGGATATGTCATGAGGAGCCAAAGAATTAGAATCAGTCAATGCCATTGGAGAATCTCAAGTGAAATCATGTTCAATACGAATGCACAATTGTATTGTACGAAGAGGAACTAATGGAGTATGCTAAAAATAAATATGTTCCTTGACTTCCAGATCTGCCATGCAATAGCGGCAATAGATTTGTGCAATTTCATTTTATCCGACTTAGTTGGCATTGTTTCTAGGAGGACTCGAATGCGTGAGACTATACATCCATTCGTAGAATCAACTCGAAGGCATATATGAGATCCGAACCACTCCATTTTGTCCATGGGCACTCAAACAACATATGTTCAATCTTTTCAACCAGAGAAAGACATTTGTCCATGGGCACTCAAACAACAAATGTTCAATCGTTTCAACCAGAGAAAGACAAATAGGACATAATGGTGAACAAGAGAAATTTCTTCTAAACAAATTCTCACGAGTGCCTAAAGCATTGGAGTACGCTCTCCACCATTTTTTATTTATTTTATTTCATTATATATTATTTAATTATTATTATTATTATTATTATTATTATTTTAAATTTTTGGTAAAGTTTTGAGATGCCAAACTTGTCTCCAAAATTTTTTATCTGGCGAGAAGATGAAGAAGCTATGGTTTGAGAGGTTGAGTCGCGATAATGCAACATTAATCGGTACCATGACTTTACCGTGTAATTACCTTTAGCCTCATAAAGCCATACAATCGTGTCAGAAGAGCCTGTCCTTGATAAAAGGTGTTTTGGAAATGAAATTTGCTTCATCAAGTAGAACAACAAAGTGTAGTTTTGCTAATTCTCGGTAACCATTGAGTATAAACTCAAAATTAAAGCGTTCTCGGTGAATGGGCTTTGGGGACAACGAATACAAAAATCTTCGGAATAAGGAATCCATTTCTGAGTCTAGATTGGTATATATTGATACGAGTCCTTTTAGGTTATTTTTCAAATAATTTGTAGTTGTTGTATGTTTTTTATCGCCTATTTTCTTACCAACTTCTTTTCAATATTTAATTGCCGTTATAAGAATTTAATCATTGATTCAAAGTCAGAAACTCAGAATTGAAGGTAAGAAGAACGCAACTTATTGGTTTGAAATAGATGTGCTCGTTATTTATTTTATTAACCAAAAGTCCAATTGATGGCTATATAAGCAACCAAAGGTCACGAGCTACCAAACCTTGGTGTTGTCATAATATCCCAAATGTCAACATTTTTTAGAGGAAGACTTTTAAACCTTGGGTCATGTGCTCACCTTTTCCTTTTCTTAATTAACAAAAGATAACCTTAAACGTGTGTGATTACGATAGCAAACTGGTTGATTATAATGATCTATATTTAAAAGGGGCTTTTAGTTAGCCTTTCGGTATTTATAAGCCGTTTTAAGTTATACATGCGTAGACCATTAGGTCGTTCCTCAATTTTTAACTTGTTTGGAATGTAAAACCTGTACCAATCAAGTTGAAGTGTTAAACCATGATAATGAATTTAGAGGTGATAATTCGGGTCGGGTTCAGGTTGACAGGATGGCGGGTCAAAAAACTCCAACCCGAACCTTACTCATTTTTAATATTGGGTCCGCTATGTCAACCATAACCTATTTACATATAACCCGAACCAACCCATTTAACTCGTATATATACTTGGGTTGGCGGGTTAAACAGGTAACACGGGTTGAATAGGTTAAACGGGTTTCATGTTGACCTATTTAACCCGTTTTATATACAAAAGTTAGCATATTGCACGAGGTAAACATGTTAAACGGGTTTGCGGGTCGACCCGTTTAACCCATTAAACCCGTATAATAAAACATAAATAATTTTTAGTTTAGGAAAAAAATCTTAAATGGGTTTGCGGGTCAACCTGCATAATTTATTCCCAACCCTAACGTAACCTGTTTAATAAACGTGTTAGATGGGTCGACCCAAACCCGACCCGAAATCTATTGAGACTCAACTTGAACCAGTTAATTTTTGTGTCGATTTTATATCGGGTTTCATATCGGGTCAGAAATTGCCGCCCTTAATATTGATAACACGAAATCAAGTATCTATTTCGACCTGTTAAAGAATTACACAGGTTTGCGGTGTAAGTTTTAGACGTCCGGTACTTCTGGATCTATTTATGAAACAATCATAGAAATAATATTACTTTGTAATTTTGTATCTTAAAATTATATTTAACTTGTTACTAGCGTAATTTGTAAAAATTGATGATATGGAGTAGCTTGTCAATAATATACAAACACGGTTGATTTATAGACATAATTTTTAGCTTTCACTGGGTGACGTAGAAATTAACTTGAAAACAACATGAAAATATAGCTGTAGTTAGGGTACTGGCAGGCATGGCGGTTTGGCCATCGGTTTGCCCCAAACCGCCGGGGAACACCGCCGCCACCCCAGCGGTTTGGGTGGGCGGTTTGATCCAGCGGGGAAGTTCACAGCCGCGGTTTGGGAAGAAAAGTTACCGTTTGAAATGGAACGTTGGAGCTGTGGAACAAAAAAATAGACGTTGTGGAACCAAAAAAAAAAAATTTCTATAAATACTACACACAATACAAATAAACTACACCTATTCAAATACCACACACAATACAAATCACTACTAAATCCTTTACATTTCACACAATGTTGTCATCATCTTCTTCATCCGATGAGTTATATCTCCCCCCCCCCCCCCCCCCCCCGCGACTTTCGAACAAAATCATTCAACGGGTAGTACTCTATCAACCTTTTTAGCCATGTACGATTCGATTGAGGACACGGCAACCTCTACCGAACCACGAGCGTCTGTCACCCGTTTTCGTGAAAAAGCTTTACAAAATCTAAAGGATGACTATTTCGTTGAACAACCAAAGTTTGCCCACCATATTTTTCGAGATAGGTTTCGTATGAATAAAAGGTTGTTTTTAAGAATTGTTGGTGATATTGAAGCGAGATTCGAATGGTTTCAAGAGGGCTATGATGGGAGGGGGACAAAAAGTTTCACGGCATTACATAAATGCACATCGGCAACTCGCAACGGGTGAACCTCCGTATAGATTTGATGACTATTTAAACATGGCACGAAGAACGTCAGGTTATCATTCTCATTTTTTTTATTTAATGTTGTCGTTATATTTTTTTTATTTAATGTTGTCGTTATATTTTTTTTATTTAATGTTGTCGTTATATATTTTTTTTAATGTTGTCGTTATATTTTTTTTATAATGTTGTCGTTATATTTTTTTATTAATAGGAGAATGCCTTGATCATTTTTGCAATGCGGTTATTGAATTATATGGTCGAGAGTTTTTACGTAGGCCGACATCTCATGACATTGCACGCTTATACGAGGCACATGAAGAACAACATCACATTCCTGGAATGCTTGGTAGCATTGATTGTACACATTTCGTTTGGCGAAATTGTCCTAGACATTTGAAAGGCCAATATAAGCGAGGTGATCACCAATACCCGACTATTATGCTTGAATCCATCGCTTCGTACGATTTGTGAATTTGGCATTCGTTTTTTGGTCCTCCCGGTGCAAACAACGATATCAATGTTTTGAATCAGTCTCCGTTGTATCTTACGGAGCGAAATGGAACGGCGCCAAACAGTTCATTTTCTGTAAATGGACGTCTTTACAAACGTGGATATTATCTTACTGATGGAATCTATCCTACATATTCTACGTTTGTTAAAGCATATAAGTATCCCACTGATCCGAAGGAAAAGAGATTCAAGAAGTTACAAGAGTCTGCAAGAAAAGATATCGAGCGAGCTTTTGGTCGTCTTAAGGCAAAATGGATGATTCTCAGTCGTCCTCTCCGTCCTATGACGGTCGAAAAGATTCGACAAATCGTTAATACTTGTATCATATTGTGCAATATGATTTTAAAAGACGACGAGGTGGCAATATCACCGGTTCATATAATGGATCCGCCGGTCGCGCCAGTATATGACGATAGTATACTACCGGAGTTACTAGACGAACAAATCCATTATCGTCTCCAATATGATCTTACGGAGCACGTTGAGGCTCAAAACTTAGCATACCTCGATGACTAGTTATTTCTTTTCTTTTTTTTACGTATTATGTAATTTTCTATTAATTATGTTTTTTTTTTCCAAGTATTATGTATTTTTATTTTAATTATTAATGAAATATTATGTTTTTATTAAATTATTTATTTATGAAAATAAAAAATAAAAAGTTGGTGGTTTGGGAGGTATGAAAAAAGTGACCATTGCCACTAAAAAAGGGTTGGGAGGTATGGAAAAAGTGTGAGTGAGGTGGAATGATATTATTGGTGGGTTGGGAGGTATGAGTTTTTTTGGGAGGTATGGTTGCCACCACCCTTAAAATATAGTTTTAGCTTGGTAATACACCTACATCAATAGATAGGCATAGATGTCTATAAGTTGACTAAGAGGTGCATATTCAATTCATCACTGAAAAGTGTCGACATTTTTTTGTCATCCTTTTCCCGAATCAAAATCATTGACTTGAACTTAGAATTTCATTAATTAATGAATTAATGAAATTTAGCTGTATTTTATACAAGTTGTATTTTTTTTATGTATTAAAAAGTTATATACAAGTTGTATTTTTTTTGTTACTCGTTTGCGTTACGTGGATCACTTTTGTTACTCGTCTTTAGTGGAATAGGTAGGATCAAAGAATAAACACGGATAGTATAGTAATTGGTCTTTAACTAATGTTCTTAGTATATCCTCATTCTGATACACTTTATATATATTTGAACTTTTTGAAGTGATTATGCTTTCATATCTCCAAAAAGAAACGTAGGTAACATAAAGTTTTCCAACTAAATTACACGTAACAAAAACAAAATATCTTTTTTCTTGGAGTAAAAGCAATAAAAAGAATATTAAAATGCATATATATGCACAAACACATATGTGGATAACACAAGCACTCTCGAGTCTTGACTCACTCTACTATCATTTCTATAATCAAAACAAGGCCCAGCCGAGGGAGCAGTCGAGCAGATATTAATATATTAGTCCAAAAAAATACAGCATCCTTTATATATATATATATATATACATATACATATACATATATAAAAGAATCAAAGTTATAAAAGTGGCAACGGGTGATAAAAATGAAGTGCCAAAAGTTCGTTTTTGTTGCTTTTTTGCTTTTGAACCTAATAACTACTCATGTTTTAGCCGAGTGCACTTGTGAACCAGAAGAAGACGAGGGAAAAAAGAGTGAAGCTCTCAAATACAAATTGATAGCACTTGCTTCGATCCTCGTAGCAGGTGGCATCGGTGTATGTTTACCCTTCATCGGTAAAATCGTTCCATCTTTAAGCCCCGAGAAAGATGGTTTTTTCGTTATCAAGGCATTTGCCGCGGGTGTCATCTTGGCTACTGGTTTTATACATATACTTCCTGATGCATTCGATCACTTAACGTCCCCATGTTTGAAAGATCATCCATGGGCAGAGTTCCCTTTTACGGGTTTTGTTGCGATGGTGGCAACTATTCTTACACTTATGGTTGAGACTTCGGCAGCTGCTTATCAGCAAAGGTCTCAGTCCAAATCATCAAGAAATCATGTGCATGATAATGGAGATGAGGAGAATAATGCGCGGCACTCTGGGGAAGTGGCTGCTCATACCCATGCGACTCATGGACATGCTCATGGTTCCATAACGCATGTTGATGGTGTAGCTTCGAGTTTGTCACAAGTTGATCGGTATAAGATCGTTTCCAAGGTAAATGAATACATTCTACAATATGAACTGAACTTTATCTTTGCATAATCTAGTTTTATTTATTTACTTATTTTAATTAATTAATTTATTTTTAAATGTCTTATTCGATTCGTTTTCCTAGCATATGTCTAGTTCTCAACAGAAGGTGTTTAAACAAATTCTTATCACTAATTAGACCATGCGTAGTGGGCTTTGTTGCACCTTATTTTTTGCCCAACAACGCCCTTTCGTGCAAAACGTCGGGGCGCTGTTGCTCCTAAAATTGCTTCCCGGGTTGTCCTGACAACGCCCATGTTGTGTGTGTTTCAATTGTTTTTTTTTGTCAAACAACCCCCCACTCTCCACTACACCACTTTTTCAACAAAGCCCCATCCTACCCCACATGCCACGTGGCGAACAACCCCCCACTCTCCACTTCTCCCCACTACACATAGTCTTAGAGTATGTGTAGTGGTGCGTAAGAGAGGATGGGGGGTTGTTTGACACGTTCCATGTGGGATATTGTGGGGCTTTGTTGAAAAAGTGGTGTAGTGGTGAGTGGGGGGTTGTTTGACACATGTCATTCATTTTCTTTTCTTTTTTTATTTTTTTTAATAACTAAAACCTTATAAAAAAACTAAATAATATAAATAAAAAGATAATTTCATTAAAATAAACCTTAAAACTATTACATAAAAAAAAAAAAAAAAAAAAAAAAACCACTACAAACCATACTTTCTTTTGATTGCTTCATTGATTGTTCGTTAATACTAGTTCCTCGTCATCATCCCATCGGTACTTCGTCGCAATTGCCCCAAATCTTTCCCTTTGATTAGCGTTGCTTGTCGTTGTACATTTGTTGGCAAATGCGAGATGATATCTAGAAGATCTTGGTTTGAAAACCCACCCTCGTTCTCGTTACACGACGAGGACGAACATTATTCGGGGTTTGTGTAATTTTGTGAGCGGGTTGGACGGTTGAGATTCATGGTGGTTTGATGAAATGTAAAAGATGAGGAAATGTGTTTATAAAAAATTGATAGGAATGTATAAAGATGAGAGAATAACGAGTAAAAAGTGGTGTTTGATGGGAGTTTTATAGTGTAAAATGTATAAATATTTGATGGTTAAAAAATAAAAATGAAATGCCTGGCAATCCGAACGTTGGCAACGTTCATATTTCGTTGGAAGTAGCAAAACACAAGGCGCTGTCCGCACCACCGGTGGTAGCAAAAATTGGCCAACAGCGCCCCTACGTTTTGGAGGAGGGGGCGCTGTTGGGGCGTTGTTCGGGGAAAATCGGGCAACAACGCCCCCATTACGCATAGTCTTAGGGAGCTTAAATTGTCAATTCACTGATTGTATCTTACACTCATTGTAATTAGGAGTAGGAAAACTTGTCCCCTACGGACCGGTTAGCTAGGTCGAGGATCCTATTTCTGATTGCAATAGGAATTTGTAACTTTCGATAGTCTCTAGCAATTTGTTAGAGCTGTTTGTATAATATTACCAACGTATTAAAAAAGTTACCTTCTGTTCGACGAAATTGATCTAGGTTGGTAGTACATTGGACTTATTATATCTTCAAATTCAAAAATATAATAGCATTTGATTAGGATGGTTGAAATTCTTTGTTTAGATTGATTGATTTTTATTGTTTTAATGGTCCAACCAATGCATGAAAAAAATCTATCTTATACTTCAAGAAAATAATAGGATATCAAGATACAAGACCGCAATTATAATGCAAAACCATGTAGTAACGTTCCATTTGGTTTGCAAATAGGTTTACTATTTAGATTTAATTTAAATTTGAAATAAGATTTGAATTTAAATTTAATTTAAGAGAGAGAAAAAATATATTACCACTTCCGTCTCAAAATAAGTGTTCAGTTTAATTTTTTTGGAGTATTTGTTGTTCAACTTTAATCTCAAATACTTTTATTTGTGTTATATAATATTTGATGCAAAATATATGAATGTATTGGGTTTTAAATGTATTTTCATTTGACATAATTTTCATCATATATTATATTACACAAATAAAATTATTTAAGATCAAAGTTGAACAAAAAAGACTCTAAAAAGTCAAACTGTACACTTATTATGGGAAGGATGGAGTATAAAATATATAATTTATTGTTTTAATAATTGTATATAAATCTAAAATTATAATAATCTAGATTTAGTATAAGTTAATGATTTTTAGTGGGAACCAAATGGCACGTTGAATTGGAGTAAAAAAAAGACCTATAACTTTTACCAAAACCTTGATATCTTTGATGAAAACCAAAGGTGCGTTTGGTATCCCACTTTAGAGTGGGTTTTGAGTTGATTAGACATTTATGAAGTGTTTGGTTCAAAACCATATGATAAATATTTGGACATAATCCGTATATAAAGCCATAACCAAATCCTGACCCACATGGTGGGATTACTCTTACAACCCACTATCAACATTTTTTATCTTCTTTTTTTATTTCATTCTCTCACATTCTCGTTTTATATTAGTGCATAATTTAGTAAAATAATACCACATTTATTTTATAATATATTTTCTATCACTTATGTCAAATCAAAATAAAAATTCTAATCCAAATTCTAATATAAATTCAAATCTAAATCTTAACCCAATCTATATACTAAACAGGCCTAAAATATTTGTGTTATTGGTGGGCCCAACATATACCAAATCCTTAACCAAACATTTTTAATGAAGCTAACTTCAAATCCAAATGTCAACACCCTCATACAAAACGGACTCTAAATAATACTCCTTATGTTTCAAAATATAAGTTCATTTTGACTTTTTGAATGGAAATTTGACCTTAAATAGTTGTATTTGTATTATATAATACTTGATACAAAATACATAAATGGATTAGGTTTTAAATGTATTTTCATTTTATAATTTTTGTCAAGTATTATACAATACAAACAAAAATATTTATTTAAAAAGTCAAAATAAACTTATATTTTGGGACAGAGGAAGTACTCCGTACTATTCTCACTACAAAAAAAAAATCATTTTACCACACTTCTAAAAAGTGTGTAGAATATTGAGTTTATTAACATTTATGAATGTGTAAAAATTGGTTACATAAATAAGTGTGAACAAAATTTTGAAAAACAAAAAAGTTTCCACACGTATATGTGTTTCAAAAAAAAACCCACACTTTTAAGTGTGAAGAAATCTAGAATTTGTTCACACTTACAAGTGTGTACTATATTTGTAACACCCAAATTCTCCACACAGGAGGAAAAGTGTGGAGGAATTGGGTGTAATAAATATAGTGCACACTTGTAAGTGTAGACACTAAATTTCTCAACACTTAAAAGTGTGAACTTTTTGTTTGAAAAACATATATGTGTGAAAACTCTTTTGTTTTTCAAAATTTATTCACGCTTATTTATGTAACTAATTTTTACACTTAGTGTGATAAAATGGCTTTTTTTTTTTTTTTTTTTTTTTTTTTTTTTTTTTGTTGTTGTAGTTTCTCTATATTGTCCAAAAGTATAGTTGATATTTAGAGAATGTAAGTGTGAAATGATTATCAAATATAGTTACTAGAGGTGGTAAAACGGGCGGGCACGGGCGACGGTTCAAACAGGCTATGAGCTAAAGGTGGCTAAATGTGCCCCCAATTACTTAAAAATTTGCTTAAATTAGTTTTTTTTTTTTTTTTTTTTTTTTTTTTTTTTTTTTTGGGCACAAATTGACACATTTAATGGTTAAGACGTATGTATATCTTTGGCTACTGAATAGGGTGTTCAATCTCGACATGTCTCTACGCATTTAATTCCGTTTTAATGCTATCACGTGATGTTAAATACTTGCCATATATTTTCTCAGGTGTTGGAATTGGGCATCATCGTACATTCGGTAATAATAGGATTATCTTTGGGCGCTTCCGAAAGTCCTAAAACCATAAAACCACTCGTCATTGCATTGACCTTCCACCAATTCTTTGAAGGAATAGGGCTCGGAGGATGTCTTTTTCAGGTATGGACTTCACTAATTATCGGTGTTTAGTAGAAACGTAAAAGGCTAACTTTTGTTTTGAACGACATGACCATATCACTGTAGTACTAGAAAGACGCTAGCCGCAAAGTTTTCTTCCTCTACTTGCATTAGGACTTTCCGAGATCAGATCAATTCAATGAGATATATATATATATTTTTTTTTTTTTTTTTTTTTATTATTATTATTATTATTTTTTTGCATCTAAAAATAAGTTAGAAGATTCTGACCTGTGAGACTGTGACGCCAAAGAATCTGGCCATATCTAGCAGGCATCATGTGAGCCCAACATAAACTAGCCCAATCAAATAGGATTTGTTAAATAAAATAGGAAGATAATACTCCGTATGGTTTATGAAAAGAAAAAAAAACCGTACTCCATGAGACCCGATTCTCAAAGCCGATTTGACTGGAGAATCGCCGATTTAACCGGGGATGGGGAATCCCAAAATTTTGTAACCGGGTATTGGGCGGGGATGGGTATAACATCAATCCCCGAACCCGAACCCGATCTTTTTAATGTATATATTTATATGAAAATTAATATGGGGGGAGATGGAGATGGGAGTGAGAAAGGATGGGAATGCAATCCTCAACATTTTCTGCCTGTTGCCATCCCTATTTATGAGGAACTAAAATGACATTATTAAATGTTTTCTGAATTCATATAGGTGCCATATGTAGCCCAAATACCCTCTAATCTATGATATTTACAAAAATGTTTGGTAATATTTTCCCTTAATTTATTCATAAGTAGTTCTTCACTATTTCTCTTGGTATAAACATAATTATTATGTATTTTGTTTAAATTCAAAGGTTTAATAAACGGAAATATTATATGTTTTTTTTCTCAAAGAGAGAAGATGGTAACAATTTTTTTACTCAATCTGTTGCAGGCTGAATTCAAGTCGATAGTTGCTACACTCATGGGAGCATTTTTTAGCCTTACAACCCCGATTGGGATTGTAGTCGGGATAATAGTAACCAACACATACAAAGAGAATAGTTCTACTGCCCTAATCGTAGAGGGTGTATTAAATGCTGCGTCGGCAGGGATCTTGATTTACATGGCACTTGTTGACCTCCTTTCACCAGACTTTATGAACCCACGGATGCAAAGGAACAAGATTCTTCAGTTCAGCTCAAATGTTTCGCTTCTTTTGGGTGCTGGTCTTATGTCCCTCCTAGCAAAATGGGCTTAAATTGTCTTTGTTTGATATAATTGGTGTAAATCAAAAGCGAATGTGTTCTTTTATTTTACGTATAAGTAACTTATAAGTAATCATGCATGTTAAATAGAATTAAGTATGACTACTCATGCTTAGGTACTGGATGAAGGATAAGTTAATCTTGTATATGTTAAAAAAAATGAAGAAGGGGACAAGTGGACTTACAAAAAGGCTTTTGGAAATTCTCTTTGGAGCTTAAGGTATAACGCAGCCAACGCAGGGGAGGGCGTTAAGCCGACGTGGAACTTGAAACTTGAAAACAAGAAGTTTGCATAATTTGGGGCCTTCACTTGGAACTTGAAAACACGATAATGGTTCAAATCATAGAAATATACATTACTTGGGAAAAATACATTTCTAATAGTTTACGTATTTGGTATACAATTTTATTAGCAGTGTTGTGGCATTATTGATTTATTGGTTCTGTCATCTAAACTGCGGTATGTATATTTCTACCATGAATTGGAAGTTCATTAAATTGCATTTGCATTGCTAAAAATATAAAACAACAATGTCAATTCCTAATTTCCTATAAAATATTGTAATTTATTTTTGGGCTAATTAGTTAAAAATGTATCGAACTTGACACTTGACTTTTGTATGCATCCAATTTTTTTTTTACTAAAGTGTTCAAATACTTTCTTAATCTTAATATTGTATGCATCATTTTTTCTTAATCTTCTTATTGTAGATATTATTCTGACGTGGCATCAACTAATTAAGAGTTATTTACATAAATCATCCCTGTGGCTCTAAAAAATTACACCAGTCGTCCTTGAGTCAATTACATAAAAAGTCCTTAGAGCCACAAGGACCTTTTGTGTAATTGACTCAAGGACGACTGGTGTAATTTTTTAGAGCCACATGGACGATTTATGTAAATAACTTTTAATTAGTTGATGCCACGTCAGAATAACGTCTACATTAGGAATATTAAGAAAGAATGATAACTACAATAAGAAGATTAAGAAAGTATTTGAACACTTTAGGAAAAAAAGAAGTTGAATGCATACAAAAGCAAAAAGTGTCAAGTTTGATGACTTTTTAAGTAATTGGCCCTTTATTTTTTTGGGTAAAGGGCCTCCACCCAGTAAAATATATTACTCCAAAAAACAGTTAAGTACAATGGAATGTGGCTGAAATACCACATTAATCTCAAGCAACCGCTTGAACAACCACTAAATCATTCATGACAGATCATAAATGATTCAACTAGCTACACACAACTAGAAAACTAAAACAAAATCAAGCTTAAACTAAGACAGAACAACCTTTATGCTAACGAAAGGAAAAACAACCTATCCAAGTCTAATGTCATGGATGGCAGCAACCTTTAAATGGCCCGTAGATAGACCATAATCATCAAAGTAATCATCATCATAATCATTGTAGTCACATGTACCATCTTTCCTGTAAGGATCGACTTCCCTTTTCTTTATCACACAAACACGACACAAGAGATATATATAGATGACACTCACTAGAACAATGTAAGAACAAGATGAGAAGGTGTATGGATCGTATGGAATAAAACTTGGTCGAATGATTAAATCTTAGAAAGAAATAATACAAAGACTCTTTGAGGACACATACCCTCTCACCTAGATACAATAATGAGGCATAAGGATAGAATGAGAGTGTGTGTGGTGATATAGCAAACACAACCAACACCAAGTCGTTTGGTGGGCTTTTCTTTGGGCTCTTGTGTGGGCTAATGTTAGCACTACACTTATACATTTAAGATACTAACACATCTAATGCCATTAGCCCACTAACTAGACTACATATTACACTTGACACTTAAGTTCTAGATTACCAAATGACCATCACTTCATAATTAATAAATTAATTGCTAACAATCTCCCCCTAAGGGATGGTCATTTCAATGATGCTCCCGTGATTGGTCTTTTGTCTTCAATGTCTTGAACTTTGTGTGTCGTTGTATAATAGTCTTCATTCAATGTTCCTTCATGCACTGTGATCTTCAAAGAATCGTCTTTTGGTCGTTCTTGCCTTGATCTACTTCTTCTGTCCAGATGCGTCGTCGTTGTAGATGATGATGGTAGATGGACTTTCGTCGGTACCTGCTTAAGACAGTTAGCAATAAATCGTCCAGCGCTTACAGGTTCAGAATTAGAGATCGTTATCAGCATAGTGTGAAAACTTTCTCTTAATCTTTGCCAAGGCCGTTGAGAGCCTCTGAAGTATACCGAAGTATCACTTCAAGACTGTAGACCGTTTGAAGCGAGTAACCATCATGACGTAAGGCAAGATCCTTAGATCTCATTAAGACTCATACAACTTGTATCCTTTTTGATGAACACAAGTGTATTGCATAGGAAGTGTTCCTAAGAGATCTTTGATGAATCTCATGTCTCTAGACTCAATAATGTGCGTTTTGGTTTTAGTCATCGAAGGCATGGAGCAGAGTGCCACCTTTTCAATATCAACACATCTCGGAGTGAGAGGTCGATAGATTATGTAGTGTTCTCCGTGAGAAATGAAACAAATATCTTTTAAGAGATATTTGAGTGGATAGGAGGGGTGGTGCAATGCGTCACTGGGTCCATGACGTCTTGTCTTCAATATCAGTATCACCTTAGTGAATACCGATAGCAGATGTATTGACTCGGTTTCTGACCTAAGTTTTCATGGAGGGCTATTTCTTTTCACCCTTTCATTAAAATTTTCTTTTTAATTCTTCAACCCCTTCTTTCTCCTTTCTCATTTACTCCTTTTTTCAATCTTACCTAAGGACTTCTAATTCTAATCTATTGGAATTGTCCTTGGGTAGATCCCTCCGGTTCTGGCGGATCATTAGACATAACCTAGCCATAATCACCTTATTACTCCATGATTATCCTAGATTATTTGTCACTTTCCATAAAACCTTGTGGAAATCTCTCAACGTGTTTATGAGAAAAACACATTTATTTAACACATTGTGAGTTTTGCATTTTTGAAATACTCCCCCTTCACATGTGCTCATGCATTTTTGAAATAGAATGCACATGTTGGGTAGAGTTCGCACATTTGAAATGATCGATTTTCAATGAACATGTCCTTCGCGAGACACGCTTACATCACTAGTTAGACTAGCTTGAAATTATTACCCGTCCCGGTCATATTCAAAGATTATCTCTCGAATTGGTACATTCTACTCAGACAAGTCCTTTGCGAGACACGCTTACATCACTGGAAAACCAGTTTGAAATTATTACCCGTCCAGGACATGTCTTTTCGATAACAGACATTTAGTTTCGTCAATTCGAGGGTTAACACTGAGTCTTGAAATTCAAACCACGATCTTAGATCACATTTTAATCATGTCCTCTCCCCCTTATACCTAATCTCCCCCTCAAAAATAGCATGAAGTGATATTTTTGAAAACAGTTGATTAAAATGAAACGTTTTAGAGAGACAGACTGATTTTAGCATGAAATCGGAACATTTTTCTTTTTATACTCCCCCTTAAACAAAGCATATTATTAAACATTTGAGTTTAAAAGCAGTTAAGGGTCTTAAAGAGAGTGATTGTGAGCACAAAATGTATAGAAAGACTTTGAAAAATCTTTTTGAAACAATCTTGATTAAGTGCTCACGGTTTTAGCCTTTTGCCATTAACACTGCGAGTCCTGATCAGAAATAATCAGAAGTCATCAGTGTAGCCTTTATATGAAATCTTTTCGAGTTAGAGTACTCGAGCCACATTAAAAGATTTCACGACAAAGCACGGGTTTCATACTGAAATATACGAAAGCCTTAAGGAAGAAAATTTTGAGAAACGACATGTTTTGGAAAAATTTTAAATGAACTCTCGCTCAAGCATCTGTACATGCCCGTATCATTGTTGAATGACATTTCTAGATACGTACAGAATATCGATTATACGAGAGACATGTCGTGAGAAGAATATTTTTGGATTTTTGAGTTTTATATTTTTTATGTCTTTTTGAAATTTTCTATTTTTATATTTTGTTTTTTGAATCTTCATGAGATAGTTCACAAAGATTCGAAAAGACTTTCTAACTCTTTGGGAGTTAGGCTTCGCATTCCAATTCGACAAACTAAGTTTTCAAACCGCTCTTTTGGGAGGGCTTTAGTAAATAGATCGGCGAGTTGATATTCAGTCTTCACGAAAAACAATTCAACAGTACCCTCTTCAACGTGCTCCTTTATGAAGTGATAGCGGACTCTAATATGCTTGGTCTTGGAGTGTTGCACCGGATTGCACGAGATGGCTATGGCACATTTCGAGTCGCAATACAAAGGTATGTGGTCGAAGGAGAAACCATAATCAGTTAGTTGTGTCCTCATCCATAGAACTTGGGCACAACACGCAGATAGAGACACATACTCGGCTTCTGCTGTTGATAAAGCAGTGCAGTCTTGTTTCCTTGATGACCAGCCTACTAGCTTTTCTCCCAACAATTGTGCTCCGCCTGATGTACTCTTTGCTGTAACTTGGCAACCGGCGTGATCTGCATCTGAAAATGCTATCAGTGTAAACTCCGAATCCTTCGGATACCAAAGTCCCATGTTAATGGTTCTTCGTAGGTATCGAAAGATCCGTTTAACCTCTTGGAGGTGAAGTTCGGTAGGCCTTGCCTGAAACCGTGCAAGTAAACAAACAGCGAAATGTATATCTGGTCGACTAGCAGTTAAGTACATGAGAGACCCAATCATGCTCCGATATTTCTTCGGATCCATGGGTTTCCCATATAAATCAGCGCCTATTTTGGGTGAAGTGACCATTGGTGTTCCAACAGAGTCACAATTGTCCATTCCATGTTTTTTCAAAATCTCAATTGTGTATTTAGCCTGATTAAGAAAAATACCACGTGGGGATTGATGAATTTGTAAGCCTAAAAAGAATTTTAATTCACCCATCATGGACATTTCGAATTTGCTTTTCATGATATTTTCAAAATGTTTTGAATGTTGCGGATTAGTGGACCCAAATATGATGTCGTCCACGTAAATCTGAACAATCAAAATATCATTTTTGTATTTTCTTGTAAACAAGGTCGGATCAATTGTTCCTTTGGTGAAATTATTTGACAACAAGAAAGATGATAACTCGTCATACCACGCCCTTGGGGCTTGTTTCAAATCATAGATAGCTTTCTTCAACTTGTAGACATAGTCTGGATGATCTTTGTCGACGAAACCGTCTGGCTGACTCACGTACACTTCTTCTTTCAGAGTTCCATTCAAGAAAGTTGTCTTGATGTCCATCTGATAAACTGTGATGTTCTTGTGAGCTGCATAAGCTAAGAAAATCCTGACTGCCTCAAGCCTTGCTACTGGCGCGAATGACTCTTCAAAATCTATCCCCTCTTCCTGCCTGTATCCCTTTGCCACCAGACGAGCTTTGTTGCGAATTACAGTCATTTCTTCATCCTTTTTGTTTTTCCATAACCACTTAAGATAAATTACTAGTTTGTCAATTGGTCTTGGAACTAAATCCCAGGTGTCATGGATTTGAAATTGAAGAAGTTCTTCCTGCATCGCTTCAATCCAGGCATTATCTGCCATTGTTTCCTGAATGTTCTTAGGTTCTATGAGACTGACTGAGCAGACATAGATGCACATGTCGCAATCGGTGTTTAGTTGTTTTCTCGTCTGAATTGGCCTTGAGGGTTTACCAATAACCTGTTCTATCGGATGGTCTTTTGTCCACTGTAATATTGAAGGGTACCTTGGACTGAACGAATGCGTGTTAGACGGTTCATGTAATCTAGAAGATGATACAGCAGAGTCCGTTGCAAACGGATTTTCGAATGGTTCTTCGTCTAAAACCACATTATTTGGTTCTTGCTCATCAATTCTTGGTAGAACAATTTCAATTACTGGAGTTGCTAGAGTAGATGTAGATGATGTTGATGTTGAGTGGGTTGGTGCGCCAGCTTCGAATGTTGTGGATGCATCTGGATTTGGTGGTGGTGGTGGTGGTTGTTGATGTTGAGTGGGTGCAGCGGAACGTTGGTTAGATGCATTTTTCGAAGCGCCACCATAGTATTCATCATACATAAACTCGAAGAAATTATCCAGTTCTTGAGTTGTGGGTTGTTCTTTATGGATTGATTGAGCTCCTTGAGGTGCGAGTCCCGAACTGATATGTCCGGAAGTCATCGGGTTAAGCGCGGGTAGAGCGAGTCTCTCAGAAGCCATCTGTGAAATTTCATCAAACTTCACATTCATCGTCTTCATGATCTTTTTCGTTCTCCTGTTATACACCCTGAATGCCCTCGAGCTTTCCGAATAACCAATGAAGATTCCAATATCGCCCTTAACTTTCAACTTTCCCAGATCTTCTCTGTCATTTGTTGGATAACACAAAGCACCAAATACATGTAGGTAAGAGATATCGGGTTTTCGGTTGTTGACAAGTTCATATGGGGTTTTATTGAATCTTGGATGGATTAGGGATCGGTTTTGAGTAAAACAAGCAGTGGAGACAGCATCAGCCCATAAGAATAACGGTGCACTGGAATAAATCAGCATTGTACTAGCAGCTTCCACAAGAGTTCTATTTCTTCTTTCAACTACCCCATTCTGCTGTGGAGTTCTAACAGCTGATGTCTGGTGAGTAAGACCAGATTCTTCAAAATATGTTCTCAACTCCTGATTTGTGAATTCCGTGCCATTATCAGTTCTTACAATCCTAACTGGAGCTTGAAGTAGAACTTGAATACGCTTCAGAAAGGTGATGATGGTGCCTGGTGCTTCGTCTTTTGACCTAAAAAACTTTGCCCATGTATATCTTGAATAGTCATCAACAATTACAAGAATATACTTCTTCCCATTTATGCTTTGAACTCTCATTGGGCCACATAAGTCCATATGCAACAAATGCAACCTATCAACCGAACTAGGTATGGGTTTAGGTTTATATGTTGCCCTTTTGCTTTTGCCTTGCTCACAGGATGGACATAAGTGTTCTTTGGTGTATTTGAATTTTGGGAGACCATTGACGATGTTGTCTTTGGCAAGCTTGTTGATCGTGTCAAAGTTAAGATGGGACAAACGTCTATGCCACAACCAGGATTTTGTTTCGCCTGCCCTGGTCATGAGACAAATTGGAGATGAAGAGGCCATTTGGTTTATGTCAATTGCATAGAGATTGGTGCCACGATTCCCAATTAAGAGATCATTTCCAACCAAATTTCTAACAAAGCAAGTGTTTCTCCGAAAAGCAACCTCTAAATCTGCATCAAAAAACTGCCCGACTGAGAACAGATTGTGTCCCAACCCTTCGACATAGTAAACCCGAGTGATCAAGTAATTTCCAAACCAAAGATCTCCATAACCCAGAATAGCTGCAACATGATCATTCCCAAACCGTACAGTCCCCATGAACTGCCATACAAAGTTGATCAGCAGCTTCAGATTCCCGGTCATGTGCTTGGAGCAACCCGAGTCGACGATCCAAAGACAAATTTCAATGACCTGCAAAGAACAGATGATTTTGTATATGGAAACCGTTTAACATTTGGTTCCAGTGGGTTAGATGAAACAGGTGAATTACACTTAGAGATGGTTTCCGTTGATGCATTGGGAACTATTTCTAATGTGCCATTCTTAAGTGTGAACATTCTACCCGTTGGTTTCGATGCACAAAACTTAAGGTGATCCTTAGGCAATAGGCTACTAGTGGTTTTCCTAGCTTTTGCAATAAGTCTTCGAATATATCTAGACTTAGCCTTAGTTACTAAAGGAACCTTTTTCTGTTCAGGCATATCATTCACAGTATCAGAAACAATATCACACAAACACGACACAAGAGATGTATATAGAGGACACTCACTAGAACAATGTAAGAACAAGATGAGAAGGTGTATGGATCGTATGGAATAAAACTTGGTCGAATGATTAAATCTTAGAAAGAAATAATACAAAGACTCTTTGAGGACACACACACTCTCACCTAGATACAATAATGAGGCATAAGGATAGAATGAGAGTGTGTGTAGTGATATAGCAAACACAGCCAACACCAAGTCATTTGGTGGGCTTTTCTTTGGGCTCTTGTGTGGGCTAATGTTAGCACTACACTTATACATTTAAGATACTAACACATCTAATGCCATTAGCCCACTAACTAGACTACATATTACACTTGACACTTAAGTTCTAGATTAACAAATGACCATCACTTCACAATTAATAAATTAATTGCTAACATTTCCAATGATCCAAAAGACTCCTCTCGTTCTCCCCACTACCATAATAATTAGTCTCGTTAGGATAATCCAGAAAATGGGTTGGCCACCTTGGTTGAAGAAGTACACGTAGAGGAAGACATAATAGGCTTAGTAGCCATAGCCTGCTCCGTCTCTTTCAAATCAACCTTTTTTAGAGGTTTACCATCATTATCCACAAGAGTAACTTTCCCCTCTATAATTAATTTTTCAAGCTTCTCAATTTTCTCAACAATAGGAGTAGTACTAGTGCTACCACAGGGGTCGTCTCCATAACTCTCCTCCAACTTTCTAATAAACTCTTCTTCCCCCCACCTCCATTTACACCTTTAGAAGAACTAGCAACAATAGGTATACCAGATGCTAAAAAAACTATCCATTTCATCTTTGAAATCAAGAACCTCATCATCACTATCTTCTTCAGCCACCTTAGTCTCCTTCTTACTACCAACCTCCAAATCTGCCCCATCCTTAGGAGAAACACTTGTTGCACAAGGAATACAATTATCATCTGTATTGGCAATATCAAGAGCATCAAATGGGTTCGATGTAGCAATAATCGTCCAACTCGTACTCGTATCTTTAGTGATTTTCTCCTTAGTAGCATCCGGCTTCTTCAAAACAGGTCTCCAAAATTTTGGTTTAGGCTTATTAAGCTGAACACCCCCAATAGGCCGAGAAGGAGCAGCGACATTCTTCCCCTTATTCTTACAATTTTACCTCAATGAAACCATCATCCGTCTTTTCCAAATTAGTAGAAGCTTCAGAAACCTTGGCTGCCACATTAGTATTACTACGAATAGCCTTCTTAACACGATTTAGGCATTCAATCAAAGCATGTCCAAAAGTTTTACATTCACCACAATGAGGAGGTTTCCATTCATATTCGACATTAATAATTTCAGTAGTAAAACCATTAACTTATTCATTTGGAATTGCCATTGTAACCTGGCTTTTTAGTTCTGAATATGCGCTTAATTCAACTAAAGCACGAGCAAAACTAATACGGCCCCAAGACTCGACACACATAGAGCTTGTAAAAGCATCTAACATAATAGGTTTCCCTACTTGCGTAGCAATCAAGCTCAAACCATCCTCAGAATAAGCAACCAAAGGAACCTTATGCATTTTGATCCAAACTAGTACCTTGATTACCTTGTTCCTATTAAGGGATAAAGTGGGAGTCCATTTGTTTAGAATAATGGGCGAGTTATGTATAATCCAAGGACCTAGTTCTAGAACATGATCCACACCCTCCTTAGTAGGAAACTTAAAAAGTAATATACCATCACCATTCTTCATCAGCTTTTGCAAGCCAAAATTTCCCCATTTATTAGTAAAATAATTCTGAAATAAAGGAAAAGCAATGGTCTTACCAAGAAAGCAACCAACAAGTGTGTTATCATACCGACTTAAAACCTTCTGCATAGCAGCCATAGGCAACATTGTGTCGTGATTATCCACACGATCCTCATTGACTAATGCTCTAAAATTCACTTTCGGAACCATACGAGTAGCATTACTGACATTGGCAAAAGAAGTAGGAGAATCTACCTTCAGAACCGATCCCAAACCCACATGCTCAGAAGATTTAACACTACCATCATTAGTAGCCGTATCAGTCGTCGAAGTAGAAACAGCCTTTGGATCCGTATTACCCGTCCCAACATACATCACATCAATATGTTGAGACATAACACTCTCGACAACAACTTTATGCACGGGTTTAACATGCATATTCATGTCCACACGTGTAGACATATTAACATCACCATCATCAACTGTCCAATCGATAATAATAGGCACCATATTCATAATATTAACCACCTATTCGGTAACAGGAGTAGTAGCATCACTCGACACATTACCATCAGATTTCAACCTAGTTTGATCGGCCAAACTAGAAGAAGAGCTCAAATTTGCACCACCACTCTCACCCAACATATTACCATCAGATTTCAACCTAGTTTGATCGGCCAAACTAGTTGAATTACTCTTACTCATATCACGATTCCCCGTCAACACATTACCATCAACACTAACACCATCCTTCTCCTTAACACCCTTACCACTCCCTCTCCCCTTTGGACTTAAGAAACCCTTCTCCATCACCAACTCATACACATAGCCCTAAATGCAACCCAACCAAAACCAACAACCACAAACCAACAAATCAAAGCGATCAAAGAAAAAATATCAGATAGTTAAAACCGGGAATTCAAAACCCTAACCAAAAAAACCTTAATCGATCCAAGATTGAACCGACTAGAATGAATTCAGTAAAGGATTGTGTAAACGATTTTAATGACCAGATAAGCAGTTAAGAATCAGGAACAAATAATATAGAGTGTATAAAATGGACAAGCCAAAGCCCTAACCAAAAACCCTAATTGGATCAAGAATTGAAACCGACAAAGATGATTTAGTAAGGAATTGTGAGATCGATATTAATAATCAGTTAGGCCAAAGTTTTGATGATTTAGGAGTGTTAAATTGATCGATCAGTTACTGGTATATCTCCAAAATGGCCAAAAGAGAGAGAAACTATTTAAAAAAAAACATTGTAATTTAGATCTACACTTCAAAGCAAAACACAGAAACAGATAATTACTAAGCTAATTGTGTTGTACTAAACTACAGGCCCAAAACACTGTTCATTAGAGAATGAAAAATAACACCGTTTTTGTATAACCCCGTTTTGCTGTGGCTTCAAACAATTGATAAAGGTGGTTGATTCAAAAATAGGGTTATATTATTAAAGATGTTAAAGGTGAATTAGGAAGTGGGGTTGTAGTTGATGAAAGTAGATTGCTTTTGTGCATACCATGTGTTTGATGAAAGTTTTGAGAAAATTGGGTTTGTGGTAAGTTCTTGTTTTTGTTTTGTTTTGGTTTTGTTTTGTTTTTTTTTTCCTTAACCCAAGTTTTGATTTGGATATGTTAAGTTATAGTTTTTTTATGTGAACTTATTATGCATGAACAAACCATCACATTCAAGCTATTCAATGCAATTGGAAATCTTATTTTCATATTGATGACGTACCCTCCGAATCAGCTCGAAGGCCTCCCCTCTGAGCTCGACCGGGATCTACTCCCAATGACACCTAGAAACCTTCAAATAGTTACTAGTGGCGTAAAATCATCTCTACGCAGGTTACCAGAAAGGGAATTCGTCACTTGAAGCGCAACACCCTTCGGGGTGTGCCCTTCGATGAAACTGCGTGAAGGTAAGGTCTGACCAAGTCAAAACCCACGTTCTATCCCTACCAAGGCTTCCCCACAATCGTCGTAGACTTTCCCTTGTAATCCCCTAAAATCATGGGACACCTTCACGATCACCGGTTCTAGTGCAGTGGCTTGCTCCAGCCTATTTCAACACCTCTAAATATATGGCCAGGTCATCTAGGTTTGATTACGCTCTCAATACCAACATTTCATACTTACGCACTTATTGCAAAAATATTATATCACCCGTACATGTTTGTTTAAAGGTTTAGTTGCGGAAATATAGTTACGTCGAAGTTTACCATCAATAGTCATAATATATACTTTAAGTGATTAAACATGTATATCTCGTAGTTTTGTAACACCCCGACCCGACAAAGCCAAGATATCACATTATGGTGTCATACAAAGCATACATTACGCAAGCGAAAGTCTTTTAAATAAATAACCAAGTCTCGAACATCAAGACTAGTATCAAAAGATAATCCCAAATGCATAGTGGGTTAACCAAACAAAACCAAGTAAAGAGATAATATTCAAAGTACTAAAAGAAATGAAAGTCCGAAACAATGGACAACGAAATGATAAATAAATAGGTCTTTAAGTCCTACTCTCTCTCATTCCCAAGCCCGTCGCCCCGCTTATTACCTGCCGCATAAGAAAAGAAAACATGCGGCTGAGCTTAAAAAGCCCAGTGAACAGATATATATAACATAACATAACGGTAAATAAGCATAAGCAACGAAGGAATAAGAATACAAACGAAAAGTATAATCATGGAAGTCATACGAATTTTAAGGAAAACTAAGAATCAAGAATGCATGAGAACTGAATAAGAAATAAATCAAGAGAATAATGAAATAAGGGAAGAGTTCATATAAGGATGTGCCATAGGAACTACATACATAATCCGTCAAATCATACTAAAGCAATACAAGTATATGAAGAGGGGAGACCTCTAAGTAATAAAAGTGTGAGAAGGAGTGTAAGGCACACACTACCTGGTCACCATAACATACAATACATAAACCTAGGATATATCCATACGCTCCCTAACAAAATATGGATGCCAGTACTAGACTGGTCACACATATATAAAATTGGCCAATAGTGTACACAATAAATCATAACATAAGGGGGAACGCCGTAGATCTATCACACCTCTACGGGAGTGTCATGCCTAGGGTGCCATCCAAGACATGGTCATGGTACCTCCACAACTAGGTTAGCTCAGGCACAGATCTATCATAGCATACAACAATAATAATCGAGCATGGCAAGAGAAACAAGATAGTAACTCAATAAGCATGGCAAAGCATAAGTATAGCATAGCAGAGACATTTAAATAAATGTTAGAATGAATCAATAAGAATGACAATCATACAATGAAAGTCATGAGTCAAATAAGGGAATCATATCAGGCATAGGATCGATAGAAATATCCCTACTGAAAAAGGAAAGAATATCTGTACCTTATCAAAGCACACAAATCAAAGCAATAGAAATGAATGGAAGCAGGAGATCACTCCCTCTTCACCCGATCTACAATAATCATAATTTTACTTATAAGTTTCATAATCATAAAGGTTTCATTTTAGTTTTCTTTCCATTTTAGGTAACTTTCCATAATTAGCAGGTTTCCATAATTAGTAACTTTCCAAAAATAGTAACTTTCCAAAATAGTAACTTTCCAAAATAGTCACTTTAGCCATTTTAGGTTTAAAAGCAATTTAGGGTTTCTGAATCACGTAAATGTGAGATTAGGGTTTCTAATTACACAAGTAATTTTAATTGATCATTTAAAGTGATTAAACTCCAATTAGGGTTACATACATTCAATTAGGTCATAATTAAGTTATATTTCCCGAATTATCAGTTTTTAGGGTTTAATTCATATAATTTGGGTTTCATATTATCACTATTCAAAGATTAGGGTTACTATTGCAATTATGCCAAAGTTAAAGGTTTATATGATAATTAATCAAAACATAATTTAAATACTTTTAAGATGAGAAATAGCTTATTTAGGTTCTAAAGGTGAAGCAAATAAGCTTATAAGTATTCTAAATAAATAACTACTTAAATTCAGAATTATAATTGAAAACAAGTCCGTTTTAGCTATTTTTTAAACGCTTTAAACGAGCTTATAAAATTCTATACTTTTACCCAGATATACATATATGTCTTAAGTATTTTATGTAATTTTTCCAGATTTTATTAAGTAGTACAAGTACAAACTAAAAATCGATAATCACAACACCTCCTCGAATTGGACCTGTTGAAACACCCCGAAAATATGTAATTATACACCCCAGTTAAACATCTCAGAAAAATCCACAAAAATTACACAACTTAACACAATTACCATATATCATTCTTCCAAAATTTTAGGTATTGAATCATTATAGATTTTAAATTAAAAATCATAGAACACGCTTGAATTTTCATACCCCGAAATGCAGTTTTGACACACGAATTTCTAAAAATCAAACAGTTGCCTTCCCGACCTCCAAAAATCATCAAACCAATTTTATTTGATCACTATTTCACTGAATTCAGTTTTAGACCAAAGAACCACTAAAATTCATGTTTGTATCATTGGGTTAAAATTCGTTTAGGTAGGACAAAATTTCTGATAGATTAGTTTGTTTATATATATCCGATTTCAATAACATAATTAATTATATTGACACATATTAATACATATTGATCCGAAAGTATTATTATAGATTGAAGTTTATATGATACCTCTTAGGTTAGATCGAATGGAATGAGAACACAAGGATTTCAACGATTCACCAACACTTCTCTTCTCTTGATCAAGATCGAATGCAAGAAAAATATATACAAGGATCGGTTATGCTTTGTTCAAACTATTCGAATGGATTAAAAGTTATGGATCGATTACCTTATTATGGATGTATACGAATTGTATAATGACAATGATCAAGGTCTTCTCTTCCTCTCTTTGTTGATGCCGAATAGAACAAGGTTCTAGGGTTTCTTGGTGTGGTTTTCTTTTTGCCGAAAATATGAAGTAGAGAGAAAGGGATTTAGGGTTTCTTGGAGAGGGTATGCATGCATATACACGGTTATGGATGAGAAGAGGTAGGGAAATTGGGCCGTGAATTAGGGGTGTTCAAATGATGATTAACACTTTCCAAATTAGCCAAAATTCATACTTATCTCCATAATATGTTGTGTACATGTTTTTTTGGCCTATAAAGACTTTCTTAAACGTGCCATACTTTTTATTTATAAGGTTCTTGTATCATTTCGTATTTTACTTTAGGTTATATGTTCATATTGTGTGGTTTCGAGTCATAACATGATATATAACTCAAGTTTTAATTTATAGCGTATTTTATAAGTCGTATTTAATTTTGGGTGTTATAATTCTTCCCTTCTAAAAAGAGAATTTCGTCCGCGAAATTGGAATACGATATAGAAATAGAAGTACGAAATCGAAAGCGATATCAAAATGAATACGTACCAAGTCAAAAGAAAAATGTGGATAACTGGATCGCATTGATTCTTCGGTCTCCCAAGTAGCCTCGCTCTCAGGATAATTCTTCCAAAGAATCTTTACGAATGGAATGGTTTTAGTTCTCATGACTCTTTCCTGTCGCTCCAAAACAGCCTCAGGTTCTTCACTATACGAAAGATCTTCCCGAATCTGGTCGAACGGGCAAGACACAACATGAAGCGGATGATAATTATACCCACGAAGAAGTGACACATGAAAAACATCATGCACATGCGATAATTGGGGAGGTAGCGCCAATCGATAAGATACCTCACCAACCCGATCAAGAATCTCAAACGGACCGATATAGCGTGGACTAAGCTTCCCTTTCATACCGAAACGCTTAACGCCTCGAAAAGGAGAAACCTTCAAGAAAACACGATCACCAGAGTTAAACACAACATCACGACAATGACGGTCAGCATAGCTCTTCTGTCTAGTACGAGCTTCCTTCAATTTCTCTCTGGCCACAGCCACCTTCTCATTAGTAATCTTAATTAATTCTGGTCCCTCAATGAGTCGTTCCCCGACTTCATTCCAACAAACCGGCGCTCTACACTTACGTCCATATAACATCTCAAACGGAGCCATTCTGATACTAGCATGCCAACTATTATTGTAATCAAACTCCATCAAACACAAGTAATCATCCAGTGGCCTGTCCACTCTAAAGCACAAGACCTCAACATATCCTCCAAGGTCTGAATTGTCCGCTCCGACTGTCCATCAATCTGAGGATGAAATGAAGTACTGAATCTAAGCCGTGTACCCCAGGCTTTATGTAACCCTTTCCAGAAACGAGACGTATAACGAGGATCACGATCGGACACAATAGAAGACGGCGTACCATGCAACCGAGCAATTTCCTGCTGAAAAACCTGAGCCAAATGACTCACAGAATAATCAACACGAATGGGGAGAAAATGCGTAGATTTGGTCAGGCGATCAACAACGACCCAAATCGCGTCATGCTTCCGAAGAGTACGAGGTAAACCGGTAACGAAATCCATAGATATCTGGTCCCATTTCCATGTAGGAATGTCAAGAGGTTGCAAGAGACCACTTGCACGTTGATGTTCAATCTTAACCTGCTGACAAGTCATACATCTAGCCACATGTAAAGCTACATCCTGTTTCATCCCATTCCACCAAAAATGTTGCTTAAGATCATGGTACATCTTAGTTGAACCTGGATGAATAGAGAACGGAGAACTATGTGCCTCAGAAAGCACAGCTTCACAAAGAGTAGAATTATCTGGAACACATAGACGATCACCAAACCAAATAACACCATCCACATCCACACGAAATTCTGACTGTTTACCATCCTCAACATTCTGTACAATAGCCCATAACTCACCATCGTCTTTCTGAGCTTCCTTAATCCTCAACATCAAATCAGACTCCACCTTCAAGCTAGCCCAAAAACCATCATGACCCCGAACACACAACACAACCTCCATAAGCTCTAAGTCATTAAGAATCCTCGGCTCAAAGTCAAGACTAGCAATCATTCCCGACTTACGACTCAAGGCATCAGTCACAACATTGGCTTTTCCAGGGTGATACTGAATATTAGTGTCATTGTCCTTCAACAACTCCAACCAACGTCTCTGTCGCATGTTCAATTCCTTCTGGGTAAAGATATACTTCAGGCTCTTATGGTCAGTAAATATATCACAACTCTCACCATAAAGATTATGCCTCCAGATTTTTAAAGCAAAGACAACGGCAGCTAGTTCAAGATCATGAGTAGGATAGTTCGCCTCATACGGTTTCAACTGTCTAGAAGCATATGCAATCACTTTCCCATGCTGCATCAAAACACAACTCAAACCCTTCTTCGAAGCATCGTTGTAGATCTGATAACCTCCAGAACCTGATGGTAGAGTAAGAATCGGAGCAGAAACAAGTCTCTTCTTCAACTCTTCAAAACTAGCTTCTCTCTCGTCGGTCCATACAAACTTCTCTCCCTTGCGAATAAGCTGAGTCAACGGTAACGACAAACAAGAAAAACCCTCAACAAATCTCCTGTAATAACCAGCCAGTCCAAGAAAACTCCTGATCTCAGTCACATTGGTCGGTCTTGGCCATTTGGTGATAGCCTCAACCTTAGCCGGATCCATGGTAATACCATCTGCGGAAACGACATGACCTAAGAATGCAACTTGTCCTAACCAGAACTCACACTTGGAAAACTTGGCATACAACTTCTTCTGCCTCAGAGTCTCCAAAACAACACGGAGATGGTACTCATGCTCCTCCTTAGTCTTAGAGTAAACCAAGATGTCGTCAATAAACACGATCACGAACTTATCTAAGTATTCGTGAAAAATCCGATTCATCAAATCCATGAAAACAGCTGGAGCATTCGTCAACCCAAATGGCATGACCAAGAACTCGTAGTGGCCATATCTAGTACGGAACGCGGTCTTAGGAACATCCTGCTCCTTCACACGTAGCTGGTGATATCCAGACCTCAAATCGTTCTTGGAAAAGAATTTCGCTCCCTGAAGTTGATCAAACAGATCATCGATGCGGGGGAGTGGATAACGATTACGAATAGTGATACGGTTAAGTTCGCGGTAGTCGATACATAATCTCATGCTACCGTCCTTCTTCTTAACAAATAACACCGGAGCACCCCACGGAGAAACACTGGGACGGATAGAACCAGATTCAAGCAATTCCTGCAACTGCTCTTTCAATTCCTTCAATTCAACAGGAGCCATACGATAAGGAGCCTTAGAGATGGGTTCAGCACCCAGAATTAAATCAATCGAGAATTCAACCTCACGCTCAGGCGGCATGCCTGGGAGTTCATCAGGAAATACATCTGGGAATTCATGAACAATCGAAAGGCTCTCCATACTAGGAATTTCGAAAGATGAATCCTTAATCGAAGCTAGAAAACGTTCACAACCATGTGTCAGTAAAGAGCGGGCTTTCATAGCGGATATGATCTTAATAGGTTTACCAAGCCGATAACCTTGGTAAACAAATTCAGGATTACAAGGATCACCAAAAATCACACGTCTGGTATGGCAGTCAATCGTAGCTCGATGCTCCGACAACCAATCCATACCCAAAATTACATCAAAGTCGTACATATCTAGAGGAAGAAGATTTGCAGAGCGAACTCTATCGTCGAAACGAAGAGGGAAATTCACGTATTCATGAGTAATGGTCACGGAATTTTTCATTGGTATTAAGATAGATAAAGCATAGTTTAATGGTATTGCGGTTGTATTAATGTGTTTAGCAGATGTAGAAGATATCACAGAATGTGTAGCACCAGTATCAAATAAAGCAAAAATTGGACGATCAAATAAATACAGCATACCCGAGACAGTTCCAGAAGTACCCGCAGCCTGATCCCTGGTTAGTGCAAAAACTCGACCCTTAGAAGCCTGCTGCCCACCATTTCCATTCCCACGTTTGGTGCCACTCTCCTTCGGACATTCCCTAACCCGATGTCCAAGTTCACCACAACTAAAACAGGCACCCGTAGCCTTATAACAAGTACGACCAGGATGAGTTTTCCCACACTCAACACAAATAGGAGGAGGTGGAAGCTGTTCCCCCACATTCCTCTGCCCTGCTGAAGAAGTAGTACCAGGATTACCCTACTGAATACCACGACTCTGTTGACCCCTGAACTGTTGGTCACGGCCTGACCGCTGATTCTGCCCACTGTTGTTGTTACTACGCCTGTCATTACCCCGAAACTCATTACCCCTCGAAGTAGCATTCCTCTGACTATTTCCCTGAACCTGCTGATGATCACTCTCCTAAGTCCTCTTCACTCCACGTCTAGACCTCTCTTGCATCAATTCCTTATTACAGACTGCATTGGCAACTTGTGCCACATCAGTAAAATCAGTATTTAGAATACTTTCAAGCAACTCATCACGTAACCCCCACTTAAAATGCATAGCCTGCTCCTCCGGAGTCCCAGCCTTCGTACCCAAGAAACCCGCAAGTCTCACAAACCTCTTCATATACTCCGCACTCGACTCCCTATCCAACTGGAAAATATGATGATAGTCACGCTCGAACTTCTGTTTCTCTGATCTAGGGAAGTACTGAAGAAAGAATATCTCCCGAAACTCAGCCCATGATAACCCAGCAACAAACTCATCACCTCCCTTAGCCATCCTATATGCCTTCCACCAACTGAGGGCATCTCCCTCAAATTTGTAACTAGCCAAACGTGCCTTAAACTCATCGTTACAACCAAGTACCTCGAATATCTTCTCAATGTGAGATACCTAATTCTCCGCCTCCACAGGAGAAGTAGCAGCACTGAACGAACGTGGTTTCTGCTTAACAAAACGCTCCAACCACACATGGATCGACACTGGTGGAGCATCACCACCACCACCAGCATTACCACTACCACTAGCGGTGTTCCTCCTAATCTCGTCCGTGATGCTTGCAGTCAAACCGGGAAGTAACGCATCAATAGCTCGCTGCACCGCTGCATCCAAAGCAGCTCCAGAGGGTTCCTCATTCCGACGAGTATTCACCATCTGAAAAGTCATAAACGAGACAAAGGACAAAAAGAGCATAAGGGTCAAAATGTGAAGAAAGAGATCGCGTCAAACGAAAAGCCTAGTGTCTACCCAATATCCTCACAGGTCATTTCTAAGGTTCTACAGGTCAAACCCAGCTCTCTCTGATACCATAACTGTAACACCCCGACCCGACAAGGCCAAGATATCACATTATGGTGTCATACAAAGCATACATTACGCAAGCGGAAGTCTTTTAAATAAATAACCAAGTCTCGAACATCAAGACTAGTATCAAAAGATAATCCCAAATGCATAGTGGGTTAACCAAACAAAACCAAGTAAAGAGATAATATTCAAAGTACTAAAAGAAATGAAAGTCCGAAACAATGGACAACAAAATGATAAATAAATAGGTCTTTAAGTCCTACTCTCTCTCATTCCCAAGCCCGTCGCCCCGCTTATTACCTGCCGCATAAGAAAAGAAAACATGCGGCTGAGCTTAAAAAGCCCAGTGAACAGATATATATAACATAACATAACGGTAAATAAGCATAAGCAACGAAGGAATAAGAATACAAACGAAAAGTATAATCATGGAAGTCATACGAATTTTTAGGAAAACTAAGAATCAAGAATGCATGAGAACTGAATAAGAAATAAATCAAGAGAATAATGAAATAAGGGAAGAGTTCATATAAGGATGTGCCATAGGAACTACATACATAATCCGTCAAATCATACTAAAGCAATACAAGTATACGAAGAGGGGAGACCTCTAAGTAATAAAAGTGTGAGAAGGAGTGTAAGGCATACACTACCTGGTCACCATAACATACAATACATAAACCTAGGATATATCCATATGCTCCCTAACAAAATATGGATGCCAGTACTAGACTGGTCACACATATATAAAGTTGGCCAATAGTGTACACAATAAATCATAACATAATGGGGAACGCCGTAGATCTATCACACCTCTATGGGAGTGTCATGCCTAGGGTGCCATCCAAGACATGGTCATGGTAACTCCACAACTAGGTTAGCTCAGGCACAGATCTATCATAGCATACAACAATAATAATCTAGCATGGCAAGAGAAACAAGATAGTAACTCAATAAGCATGGCAAAGCATAAGTATAGCATAGCAGAGACATTTAAATAAATGTCAGAATGAATCAATAAGAATGACAATCATACAATGAAAGTCATGAGTCAAATAAGGGAATCATATCAGGCATAGGATCGATAGAAATATCCCTACTGAAAAGGGAAAGAATATCTGTACCTTATCAAAGCACACAAATCAAAGCAATAGAAATGAATGGAAGCAGGAGATCACTCCTTCTTCACCCGATCTACAATAATCATAATTTTACTTATAAGTTTCATAATCATAAAGGTTTCATTTTAGTTTTCTTTCCATTTTAGGTAACTTTCCATAATTAGCAGGTTTCCATAATTAGTAACTTTCCAAAAATAGTAACTTTCCAAAATAGTCACTTTAGCCATTTTAGGTTTAAAAGCAATTTAGGGTTTCTGAATCACGTAAATGTGAGATTAGGGTTTCTAATTACACAAGTAATTTTAATTGATCATTTAAAGTGATTAAACTCCAATTAGGGTTACATACATTCAATTAGGTCATAATTAAGTTATATTTCCCGAATTAGCAATTTTTAGGGTTTAATTCATATAATTTGGGTTTCATATTATCACTATTCAAAGATTAGGGTTACTATTGCAATTATGCCAAAGTTAAAGGTTAATATGATAATTAATCAAAACATAAGTTAAATACTTTTAAGATGACAAATAGCTTATTTAGGTTCTAAAGGTGAAGCAAATAAGCTTATAAGTATTCTAAATAAATAACTACTTAAATTCATAATTATAATTGAAAATAGGTCCGTCTTTATCTATTTTTAAAATGCCTTAAACGAGCTTATAAAATTCTATACTTTTACCCAGATATACATATATGTCTTAATTATTTTATGTAATTTTTCCAGATTTTATTAAGTAGTACAAGTACAAACTAAAAATCGATAATCACAACACCTCCTCGAATTGGACCTGCTGAAACACCCCGAAAATATGTAATTATTCACCCCAGTTAAACATCTCAGAAAAATCCACAAAAATTACAAAACTTAACTCAATTACCATATATCATTCTGCCAAAATTTCATGTATTGAATCGTTATAGATTTTAAATTAAAAATCATAGAACACGCTTGAATTTTCATACCCCGAAATGCAGTTTTGACACATGAATTTTTAAAAATCAAACGGTTGCCTTCCCGACCTCCAAAAATCATCAAACCAATTTTATTTGATCACCATTTCACTGAATTCAGTTTTAGACCAAAGAACCACTAAAATTCATGTTTGTATCATTGGTTTAAAATTCGTTTAGGTAGGACAAAATTTCTGATAGATTAGTTTGTTTATATATATCCGATTTCAATAACATAATTAATTATATTGACACATATTAATACATATTGATCCGAAAGTATTATTATAGATTGAAGTTTATATGATACCTCTTAGGTTAGATCGAATGGAATGAGAACACAAGGATTTCAACGATTCACCAACACTTCTCTTCTCTTGACCAAGATCGAATGCAAGAAAAATATATACAAGGATCGGTTATGCTTTGTTCAAACTATTCGAATGGATTAAAAGTTATGGATCGATTACCTTATTATGGATATATACGAATTATATAATGACAATGATCAAGGTCTTCTCTTCCTCTCCTTCTTGATGCCGAATAGAACAAGGTTCTAGGGTTTCTTGGTGTGGTTTTCTTTTTGCCGACAATATGAAGTAGAGAAAGGGATTTAGGGTTTCTTGGAGAGGGTATGCATGCATATACACGGTTATGGATGAGAAGAGGTAGGGAAATTGGGCCGTGAATTAGGGGTGTTCAAATGATGATTAGCACTTTTCAAATTAGCCAAAATTCATACTTATCTCCATAATATGTTGTGTACATGTTTTATTATTTTTTTTGGGCCTATAAAGACTTTCTTAAACGTGCCATATTTTTTATTTGTAAGGTTCTTGTATCATTTCGTATTTTACTTTAGGTTATATGTTCATATTGTGTGGTTTCGAGTCATAACATGATATATAACTCAAGTTTTAATTTATAGCGTAGTTTATAAGTCGCATTTAATTTTGGGTGTTATAGTTTACTTTTAGTCACCTCGTTAATAAGTATTTTTAAAAGTTTCCGACTTGACTAATAAGTATATACAAAATGGTACAACTTTTATTTAGTCCGTTTTAGCTAGTTCCGACGTTAAGATGCTAAAAAATGACTTCAAAGTTAATTTTCAGCTTACATTAAAAGCTGTCAAAATAATACGTGTCGACCAAAACTTCCTCGAGCCGTAACTTCTTCGTTATAGCTCTGTTTTTAAAGTTCTACCTATACCCGCGAAAGTATTTATGTGTACAATTATATTTTCAAGATCTTGGTTACCCGGTTTGTCATTTAAAGTCTCGTTTTGCCTTGAATAAAAAGTTAAACAGCTTATTATTTTCAGAAAATAATTATATTTCGTCAAAACATTAAAACCTCGTAACTTATTCGTTTTAAATCCATTTTTATCCGTTCAAGCGACCATGTTTTCGTTATAAAATATATTTTCTATTATTTTTGTCAAATCTCATAAAAACAAATGTCGTTTTTCTGTATTAAACCATTTAGGACAGCCTATGTATTATATATTTCCAAATCAATTTTCTACCCTTTCAAACATTCACATCACCTCAATATCAACTACAAATCTATTCCTAACACTTCCACAAATTCTTCAACAATTTAAATAGGGAAATAACAATATGTTCAACATAGTAAAAGTTCAAAATACCTATAAATAAATAAAAACCAAGTTTAGATAATTCTAAACATCTACTAGTTTATTTATAAGAACTTAACTTCCACAAATCAATCAAAGGTGATATGTAACTTATCTGTTAATGATCAAATCAAGATTATATCATTGTAAAATAGTTATTAGCTTTTTAGGATCATAAAAAATACAAACATGTATAAAGGGTGATATATGTAATGTAATGAAATAAGCACTTGTAAGATGTAATAATACATACATAAGTTGAGTAAAAATTATAGAAGTAATTTTTATGACTTACTTGCAACTAGTAGGAATATGTGATGCACTAGAACACAAGTGTACTCAAATCAATACCACAAAACCCTTGTTTACTAATTATTAACCCAAATAAGTACTAAATAAGCACTTTTAAGCAAAAACCAAATCTTTCTTCTTGTGTTTTCTCCTTGGCCGATCCTCACTAATTAAACGGGAGAGTTTTTGTGTGTTTTTCTTTGGTGAAAATGAGCTACTAGTTACTTCTTTATAAAGTGAAAGTAAGGTATGGTAATCTATATATAAAAATAAGCAAGTACTAAGCATTAATTAGCTAAGAAAAAATGGTCAAAATGGTAATACTTTGAGTGTGGTTTTCGGCAAAGAAGAAAAAAAAAATGGAGCGTCATTCTTCATTAATCGATCTTAGAAAAAATGGTCAAAATGGTAATACTTTGAGTGTGGTTTTCGGCAAAGAAGAAAAAAAAATGGAGCGTCATTCTTCATTAATTGATCTTGTCTATAAATATCTAGTCAATAATTAATTTAAAGTATAGGTAGGTCCGAAGGATTGATCGTGGTAATACTTGTAAATGTAGTTGGTATAAGTATTGTGTATTTAAAATAGGTATTGTCTAGTCAATAATTATTGTGTATTTAAAATAGGTATTGTCTAGTCAATAATTAATTTAAAGTAATTATTTCTACAAGTATTACCACACTCCAATAGTTAAAATAGGCATTGTCTAGTTGGTATAAGTATTGTGTATTTAAAATAGGTATTGTCTACTCAATAATTAATTTAAAGTAATTATATATAGTTTTACGTATACATAATAAAAGAAGTTAAAATGTAAAGGAAAATTTTAGTTGAATTTTTGTAACATTTTATTAAGTGTAGAAACGTATTAAAATAATTATTGGGATTATTGGTGATGCGAGATTTGTAGAACCTCGAAAAGAAGTTTTACAATACTCTAGGTAGTGTACCTAATCGCTGTAGTGTAGTATAGGTAGGTCTGGAGGATTGATCGTTTTCTAGGGGAATAGTGTCGTTAGGTCAAGATGTATGACGAGATAGGTTTAGAGGTGAGGGATGATTCTTTTTGTATTTTTATATATTGTTTTAGAAAGCAATTAAAAATCTCAGTTTTAAAGGAGTGTGCGAAATTAGTTGCTAATCAACTAACCCAAAACTAATTATAAAACTAAAATAAATAAAACTAAACGGAAAAAGTAAATAGGATGACTTCTTATGATAGGGAAAAACGTGTTTACTTATATTTAATTAATCCCTAGTTATCTCCTATTTATCTATCGAATTGTCACGTCCTTATTTTAGTTGAAACGTTGTATTCCTTAATATCGGTCGTGGGGAAGTGCCGAAGTCCCCAACTCTATGAATCTTAGTCCCCCCTAAAAACCTTAAATTCTATTAAGTTTTCTAGGATCTACAAGCTGCAATTCATGCAATAAGTACAACAAGAAAAACCGATCGTGCACTCTACGGTTGTGTTTTCTAAGACGTTCAAGCTAGTTACATATAAGAGGTCAGCCAATTTTCTTAGCGTAACGCGAGGCAATCAACTAAACAAGAGACAACAAATTAATATTCAACAACTAGGTTTCACTAGATCTAAGCAAACACAAATAAACTTAAGCTAACATGTTAAAACAAAGAAAAGATAAACACATAATCAAACAATACATAGATATATCAAATGATTAAAGGGATACTTATCTTTATTGAAACATGAAGTTCAAGAGCTTTGATAAGCCTCACAAAAGTTGTTAAATTCATCCCAAAACCCTACTTTAAGATTCCCCAAAGATGTCTCTCCAATAATGAAAACATGAGAAAATATATATAGGATTACAATTGTGACGGTGTCACTTGCAAAGCATGACGCTGTCAGCTCGTCATGTTTTAGGATTTTGTCTTGTGCAAGTCGCCGTTATGACGGCGTCAGGAATGATTTGAGGCCGTCACTTGATAAACCGTCTGGGCCGTCTCTTTTTAGCTTAAAGCGTGACTCCCATCTTAAATTAACACCTGACGGCGTTAGGTTATAGTGTCTTCAGATTCTTCTCGGGCGTTACTTGGTAGCTTTCCACTAGAAATCCAGCTTGATTAACAAATGACGGCGTCACGTTGTAGCTTGTGGCGCCATCATGTCTGACAGAATTTTCCGACTTCATCATTTTCTTCACTTTTCGTCCAAATACGTGCAAAATGTGCCAATTTCCCGAATTCTCGTCCCAAGTACCTAAAATAAAAAAAGAAATGATTTGAGGCAATATTTGATCATATTTATACGATTTTGGGCTTAAATGACACCTTAAAAAGGTACCAAATAAATCCTTATCAAATATCCCTACACTTGGGATTTGCTTGTCCTTAAGTAAATATGCTTTTATTCTAATCAATTTACAAGCTAGGGGTCATTTAACTTTAATATAAAAGTAATTATAACACATAATCGTTCCACGTTAGTCAAAATAACGCACGGAAATTATACACTTTCAAAATTATAACAAAAAAACAAATTGTATTTTTTTCACTAATTTACTTTTTATCTTTAACTGACATAGATGTGAAATCACTCCTTTATCATGTTTATTTTTCAACTTAACACGTCTGGTGTAGTCCTATGTTCAAGACGCTACATTACTTATTTATTATCTTATTTTTTTTTTATCCCTTTTCTACTTTTTTTTTTTCATACCTCTCCTAGCACTCTAAAATAATACATCATTACAAAGGGATTACTTGCAACCTCCCTACACTTGAACTTTTACATACTTCACAAATAACTAACTAATGACCCGAATTAAGAAAATCAAAACACTTGGAGTACTTTAAACATTAACGTAGATATTGGGGTAATAGTTCTTCCCCATTACTCCATAACAACTAGTGCTTTTATCCATGAGTCCCAATCATCCCAAAACTGTATTTAAAAGATATGACTCGACTTAGCAACCATGTAACTAATTAGACAATTGACAAAGGGTTTAACACAAATGTTGTATCAATAATGCACTAAAGGTGAGTGCATAAAAGGTAGGCTAAGGCGATTTGGGTGTACATTTGGGGGTGGATTGCAAACAATGTTCTTCATTAATATTTTGGAATCCACCAAAATATCACGAGAACCGCGAAAAAGATAGGCTCGGAGGGATGTACTAGGGGTATCTTGTACTAAAGATGAGTACATCGCAAAGGTGTGGGAAAATTACTTGACCAATGAAGCCAACATAATTATAAAACATGTTTAAAACAAGGGTTATCATAATGACTCTTTTCATTTAGTAAATCCTAACTACACGAATGCAGTCTCATTAGCGATCTCGGGATGCATCACAAACGCAAGTTCTAGAATCTATATACTACCGGTACACTCATAAGCATTAAAGGTAAATGCTTTTTCCTAAAGATCTAAAGGTGAACCTCACATTTTTGGGGTGGAAATTTTTGAGTGGAAGGGTTTTTGTGCTAGCTATATAATTCCTATCCATGAGACGCTTATTAAAACTAAAGTTTCACTCCTACATGTTGTAAAAAAATTTAAATTTGGTGCCAAAATTGCCCTAACAAGTATTTCTTTTAGTTTTATTACACATTTACTCTAAGACAAAACAAACCTCAAGCGAAGTCATAGTTTCTAAGGTATCCCATTTTACCCTCCCTACACTTAAATTGAACATTGTCCCCAATGTTCTTGAAAAGTATCAAAGTTATGATAATGGGAGAAATAAAATAGATGAAAGAAATTAATACTCCCCTGATTTAATCGGCATGGACGGTGTGAAAACATGATTAAAATCCTCCTCTAAGAAAATAAATGCAATAGACGCTCATCACACTTCATCTTTCGTGATGAGGCGAAAAGTGTACCGCTTTTAAGGGGTCATTTAAGCCCGAAATCGTATTTATTTGATCAAATATTGCCCTAAATCGTTCCTTTTGTCATTTTAGGTACTTTTGAGGAGAAATCTGGAAAAGGAGGCATTTTGGACGTTTTTGGAGCATTAAAGTGAAGAAAACGGCAAAGTCTCAAGAATCGGCTAAAAGTTACTCTTGACGGCGTCACAATTAACATGGGACGGCGTCATGCCTTGGCAAGAAAAGTTGGATGTGAAATTTACTCATGACGGGCCAGTGAGTTTGCATGAGAATTCTGACGGCGTCACGCTTTAACTAAATCAAGGGCGTCACGGCTTAAATCATAAGGGGACGGCGTCACGTTCATGATCCGACGGCGTCAAGCCTTGATAAGCCAGAATGGATTTTTGAAGAGCTAAAGAGGGACGGCGTCAAGATGGTCATCCGGGAACCCTAAAAGCGGCGAGGTGACGGCGTCACAATGCATAAGGTGACGCCGTCAGATGTCAAAGTCTATATATAGTTTTCTAATTTTTTTCATTAGGAGAGAGCTTAGTGTGTGGAATTTTGGGATAAAACCCTAAGACGATTTTAGCTACTTTTTCAGGGCTTTTTGCCTTGAGATCTTCCATGTTTCATTGAAAGATAAGTTATCAATTAATCATTCAATATGTCTATGTGTTGTTTGATTCTATCTTATGCTTGTCTTTTGTTTAACATGTTAGGCTAATTTTATCTTGTGTTTGCTTAGATCTAATGAAACCTAGCTATTGATTATTGGTTGTTAGTGTGTTGTTAGTTGTATTGGATGATTGTTTATCTATGTTAGGCTTAAGAAAACTGGCTAACTTCCTATTCGGTAACTTGCTTGAACGTCTTAAGAAACATGAACCAAACGCGTACTAAAGGTTTTTATGGTTGTATTTAATGCATAAGCGAATTCTAGTGATCCCATGTTAGGAGCTTCCTAGCCGGCTCGACATAGGAGTGAAGTAGGAGCTTGTAGAGTTTGGGGAAGTAAGTACGCCACCCCACGAATGGTATTAAGGAATACACCCGTCATCCACGCGACTAATACACACTAATTAACCGGTAAAAGATAGTTAGGGAGTAAGGAAATCTAAGTAAACACATTTCTCTACACATAAGTTTCTCACCACTTTTCATTTTTGTTATTTTATTTTATTTGCATTTGTAGTAATTTGGGTTAGTTGACTAGCAACTAATTCCGCCCACTCCTTCAAAACCCGAGATTTTACTTGCTTTTATAAAATATAAAAACATAAAAAGAATCTTCCTCAACCCTTAGACCTAATTAGAGTAGCCTTTCACACCTAACGAACACTATTCCCTGTGGAGAACGATCAATCCCCCGTACTTACCACTACACTATACTACATCGGTCAGGTACACTGCCTGGTGGGGTTGTAAGCCTCTTGAGATCCCTCGAGAGGTAAAACCTGTTGTAAGGTTGCAAAACCCACGCATCAAGTTTTTGGCGCCGCTGCCGGGGAATAGTTATTGTTTAGGTTGAATTTTTATTTCTATTAGGTCTACTCACTAGATTCCTTTCTAGTGAGATTTTTATTTTATTTTTCTAGGTTTTCTTTAGTCTATCTACTTTCTTTGTGTGTTTGTTCGTAATTGGTTCGTCACTATGGATAGGAAGATTAAGGCATTCAATGAGCTTAATGAGTTAATTGATAGAAAGAAGAGACTCACCCGCCTTAGCACGAGCAGTGAGATTGAGCTTAGAGATGACTTAAGGTTAGTTCACAATTCCTCACCAATTCTAGAAGGATTAAGTCACCATAAGTTTATCTTTAAATGTCCTTGCCCCGCTAAAAATCGTAAGTACCCATGGATTAGAAAGGGGGGTTATTTTAATGTGAAGGTTCCATGCATGATTGGTCACATGTTTAGGGAGCATACCTATATTGATCTCAAGGCACCAATGAATTTCATGTCTAGGCTTTACTATAACTGGATCATGAGCAATGAGCTGAACCCTAGACAAGACCCGTATGACCCCAATCAGATGTGCAATTTTGTAGGTCTAGCAAGTGGTTTACACGTCTTTATCGGAGATTTCGTTTACCAATGTGATTTTGTGATCTTAGAAGATATAAGGGGGATTATAGATCCGTATTTAGGAGAGATAGTTTTAGGAGAACCCTTCATAAGAACGTCCCAAGCAATTTATGATAAGGATGAAGGTAGTGTGACATTCTCCAGCGAAATAGGATGCATCAAGTACCTGATGCCCCATAATGTATCTCGTTTCTCTAAGTTCGAACCAAAATTTAAAGGCATTAAGGGCTTGGATGTCGATAATATCCCAGCACTCGAGGTTGATAACAATAACCAAGGAAGGGCTAGAGTTAAGTATTCGATGTGTTTGGCCTTAGGTCCGGAATACAAGTGGGATGAAAGAGTGATACAAAGCTTTAAGACCATATTTTTTATGCAAAATGGAGTCACGTAATGTACGTGACTTTGAGTCTAGCTACAAGACTCGTTAATAAAGAAAGGCGCTTCTTGGGAGGCAACCCAAGCTTTATTTATTTTATTTGCTTTGTGTGTTCATTTGTTTGTGTGTTTGTTTTATTTGTTTCGTATGTGTGTGTAATTTTTATTCTTATTGATTCATGTTAAAAACTAAATTGTGAAAATGCTTTATTTTGTTTTTAACTTCGTCTTAACTACATATAAAGGTATTTTGCAAAAGATAAGTGTAAGGGAAATCTAAATCGGTTTATTAGAACACAAATGAACATGAATCATAATAATAATAAGTTAGCATACATATTCGTATTTGTTTGAGTCAAATGCTTGTATCGAGTCATAATGATGTTTTGCAGAATTTCCAGGAAGTAAGGTAAAGGTTTTTCCAGAAATTTTCCGGAAACTTAAAATGAAAATTTTTGTCAGGTCATTTCTGACGGCGTCAGGGGTTATAACCTGACGGCGTCAGATTTAATTTCCAGAAATTTTTGAAAATTTTGTTTTCATAAAAAGTTTTTATTAAAATCTCCAACTTATAATCTCCAGGAATCTGCAAAGTTATCATTCCACAAGCATTATATCCTTATATATAGATTTTATCCCGCCGATGTTATGCAGGTTTTCGTGTTTGTTTTCTCAGGTTCAACAGGTTATTTTGGACAAGGAAATGTTTTGAATCAAGCTTATGGCGATGCATTAGTCATGGAGCTTCAACATTCTCTTTGGAGGAAGATTTAACCGTGTAATTTCATTATCCAACGAGCGAATCAGGGGAGTATTTGATTTCATTCTTTTACTTTATGCTTTTACATTTGTCATTTGAACATTGGGGACAATGTTCATCTTAAGTGTAAGGGGAGGGTAAAAGTACGATTTTTGAGAATACAATTGCGCTTGATTTTTGTTTGTTTGATGGTAGATGTGTAATAAAACTGAGAGAAATACTTGTTAAGGTAATTTTAGTGCCAAATTTAAAATTTTTTACAACATATAGGAGTGAAACTTTGATCTTAATGAGCGTCTCATGGATAGGAGTTATATGACTAGCACAAAAACCGTACCACTAAAAAAATTTTCCACCCCCAAATATGTGAGGTTCGCCCCTAGAATTGGTAGGAAAAGCATTTATGCTATGATGTGTGTACCGGTAGCACTTAGATTCTAGAACTTGCGTTAGGACCATTCCAAGGCCACAAGTGAGACTACATTCGTGTAGTTAGATTTACTACATGATAAGAGGCATTAGGATTAACCCATTGTTTTACACCTGTGTTTTTGTTATAATTACATTGGCTACATTGGTCAAGTAATTCTCCCACACCCTTTGCGTTGTACTCATTTTTAGTACACGATACCCCTAGTACACCCCTCAGAGCCTATCTTTTCGTTTCGACCTTTAAGCATTTTACTTAAAGGAAGAATTTGTTACACCCCACTTAAATGTACACCCAAATCGCCTTAGCCTACCTTGTATGCACTCATTTTTAGTGCATTATTGTTACAACATTTGTTTAAACCCAAGTTAATTATCTAGTTGATTACATGGTTGCTAAGTCGAGTCATATCCTTGTACATATTGTTTTGGGACGATTGGGACTCGTGGGTAAAGTACTAGTGTAATGGAGTAATGGGGAAGAACATCATTTATTACCCCCATATGTGCTAAATGTTTTAAAAGTACTCCAAGTTTTTCAATTATCTTAATTCGAGTCATTAGAATAGTTATTTGTAAAGTTATGTAAAAGTTCAAGTGTAAGGGGATGCAACGCCCCTATGATGTATTATTTTGGATGGTAGGGTAAAAGTGTATGCAAAAAAAAAAAAAAAAAAAAAAAAAAAAAAAAAAAAAATCAAGAAAAATACAAAAAAAAAATGAGAAAAAGAAAAGTAGAAAAAACATACGGACTACCATCCCGTTTCATTTTATGTTTATTTTAAGTTTATGTTTTGTTATTTTCTTTCATTAGCTTAAGATCGAGTCTAGTCTTGGCTTAGCAACGTTGTATAGTACATGTAATTGATCAAGATCTTTAACTCGCCACCAGTAAAATATCCTTTATCCAACAAAACCGTGTTTTCCTTTTCCCTACACCTAACGTTATAACCCATTTAAAAGCCCTCTTTGATAGTTTATCTTAGGTGCTTACGCCTAGTGGAGGAGGTTTTCGATCCTTTCCCAAGCCTATGGTAATCTATTTGCTATGACAGGTAGTGAGAGATATTTTCCGTTTTCATTTATGAGATTTATTTTGATGACACTTGAGAGATGTGAGTATCTAAACACTACTTGTGAGGTGCTAGTATGTAATCTCCGTGCTTATTATGATTGAAGTGGAACGATTATTTGTTGTAATTACTTTTATGTTTGCATTAAATGACCCCTAACTTGTATTTTGATTAGAATAAAAGCGCATTTGCTTGAGGACAAGCAAATCTCAAGTGTAAGGGTATTTGATGAGGCGAAAAGTGTACCGCTTTTAAGGGGTCATTTAAGCCCGAAATCGTATTTATTTGATCAAATATTGCCCTAAATCGTTCCTTTTGTCATTTTAGGTACTTTTGAGGAGAAATCTGGAAAAGGAGGCATTTTGGACGTTTTTGGAGCATTAAAGTGAAGAAAACGGCAAAGTCTCAAGAATCGGCTAAAAGTTACTCTTGACGGCGTCACAATTAACATGGGACGGCGTCATGCCTTGGCAAGAAAAGTTGGATGTGAAATTTACTCATGACGGGCCAGTGAGTTTGCATGAGAATTCTGACGGCGTCACGCTTTAACTAAATCAAGGGCGTCACGGCTTAAATCATAAGGGGACGGCGTCACGTTCATGATCCGACGGCGTCAAGCCTTGATAAGCCAGAATGGATTTTTGAAGAGCTAAAGAGGGACGGCGTCAAGATGGTCATCCGGGAACCCTAAAAGCGGCGAGGTGACGGCGTCACAATGCATAAGGTGACGCCGTCAGATGTCAAAGTCTATATATAGTTTTCTAATTTTTTGTCATTAGGAGAGAGCTTAGTGTGTGGAATTTTGGGATAAAACCCTAAGACGATTTTAGCTACTTTTTCAGGGCTTTTTTCCTTGAGATCTTCCATGTTTCATTGAAAGATAAGTTATCAATTAATCATTCAATATGTCTATGTGTTGTTTGATTCTATCTTATGCTTGTCTTTTGTTTAACATGTTAGGCTAATTTTATCTTGTGTTTGCTTAGATCTAATGAAACCTAGCTATTGATTATTGGTTGTTAGTGTGTTGTTAGTTGTATTGGATGATTGTTTATCTATGTTAGGCTTAAGAAAACTGGCTAACTTCCTATTCGGTAACTTGCTTGAACGTCTTAAGAAACATGAACCAAACGCGTACTAAAGGTTTTTATGGTTGTATTTAATGCATAAGCGAATTCTAGTGATCCCATGTTAGGAGCTTCCTAGCCGGCTCGACATAGGAGTGAAGTAGGAGCTTGTAGAGTTTGGGGAAGTAAGTACGCCACCCCACGAATGGTATTAAGGAATACACCCGTCATCCACGCGACTAATACACACTAATTAACCGGTAAAAGATAGTTAGGGAGTAAGGAAATCTAAGTAAACACATTTCTCTACACATAAGTTTCTCACCACTTTTCATTTTTGTTATTTTATTTTATTTGCATTTGTAGTAATTTGGGTTAGTTGACTAGCAACTAATTCCGCCCACTCCTTCAAAACCCGAGATTTTACTTGCTTTTATAAAATATAAAAACATAAAAAGAATCTTCCTCAACCCTTAGACCTAATTAGAGTAGCCTTTCACACCTAACGAACACTATTCCCTGTGGAGAACGATCAATCCCCCGTACTTACCACTACACTATACTACATCGGTCAGGTACACTGCCTGGTGGGGTTGTAAGCCTCTTGAGATCCCTCGAGAGGTAAAACCTGTTGTAAGGTTGCAAAACCCACGCATCATCACACTTCATCTTTCGTCTTCTTGTCTAATATAACCTGTAATTCACTAAGAAAACAAACACGAAACCTCGCATTAAATTGGCGGTAAACACTATATATAAAAACTAATTCCTAGAAAACAAAGTAAGATATAATGCTTGCAAAATAAATATCTATAGATTCCTAGAAATTTAAAAATTCTAAAAATCTTCAAAAATTAAGTTCCAGCAGAAAAAAGAAATCCTGGAAAACTGTGCTGCTACAGTGCCTGACGCCATCGGGTTGTAAACCCTGACGCCGTCAGATATGACCTGATAGTATTTTTGCATTTTGTTTATGGAAAAACCTGATTATTAAAACCTGGAAAAACTGCAGAACATTCATTGTGACTCAATACAAGCATTTGACTCTAACAAACACACAAATATATATGCAAATCAATAATTGTTAACTTTCATGTTTGAATTCGTTCTTGTAAACAAATATGATCTTTCCTACACTTATCTTTTTGTAAAATACCTTTATATGTGATTAAGACGAGGTTAAAAACAAAATAAAGCATTTTCACAAAATTATTCGAAACATGAACGATAAACAATTATGATGGAGCATGTATATGAAATCAAACAAAATAAAAACAAACAAACAAACAATAAAACATGGGTTGCCTCCCAAGAAGCGCTTTTCTTTATTAACGAGTCTTGTAGCTAGACTCAAAGTCATGGCCTATTAACCTATGTGAGTAAGTTCCTCATCGAGGACATCTTTTGGATCAAACTTTCCTTTTAGTTTCCTATTAGTACGTTTCGTTTGGTATGAATTTTCAATCTTTTCTCCATCGGGATCAAATATGGTCATCTTAATGTGCCATGATCCATTGCCTTCTTTTGGTAGCCAATTCCAATTCCACTTATGTTTTGAACTCTCACTCTTCCACTTATTCATTCCAAAGTTAATTGGCAAGGCTCCTAGGAATTCAATCACCTTTCTAAAAACTAAAGGATCCTCAAATAGGTCCACCTCGGTATCTGTAGGATCCTGTTTTAGGTTGATTATGTGATTCGGGAGGTCGGGGATTATGAAAGTAAAGAGTAGCCATAGTTAGAAAGAGAAAGTAGAGAGAGAAAGGATAACTAGGTGTTTTATTGAATAATGAAAATGATAAGGTTAAACACTAAGCATCATCCCTCCATGGAAGTATGGAGGGAGATATATAGTCTAACATACGCACCACTTTACAATATTGACGCTTTTAATACCTGTGTATGTATCTTACAATATAACTAATGTAATCCCGTAAATGTCGTTCCATTTACATGTTAGGAGCATTCCCAACAATCTTCCCCCAATGGAACGACATAAGGGATTACTTACAACATTTCCTACAAGTACAAAAATAAGTAAAATAAAGTCTTCATAAGCTCTTCAAATGCTGAGGATGACTGCAATTGACGCTCTTTGTCTTCATCTTGTATCTCGGCTTGAGAACTTTTCTTCACTTATAGGCATATGATGTAATATGCATGAACTGGATTAACTTCCCCCCAATTCATGCTGCATGTCTTTAGCAGCTTCTTCGTACGCTTCTTTTTGGCGAAGTTTCTAAATTAGCTTCCCCCCAAACTAACAACCATCTTCAGCAGATTCGAATTTTGATGCAGTTAACATGTCTTCTAACTTTTGAAGTTTTTAAGTATGCAGCGGAATTTGTAGATAACACCATAAACCACACCAAGCAATCTGACTAGTCGTATAATCACAATTATACTCACTGTGGAAACTCCGTTTTAGGGGTAACATGCAAGAAATCAGCAAGATCCTCTCATATATGTAGGCTACTTCACACTTCAAAACCTGCAAAAGTTGAAACGATTACACCAAAATCATAAAACTGAACCACTGATCATCTCTGCGAACTTTTCTCCGGTAGTAATAAAATTGTAAGCTCGATCACGTGAATCTGTTATGCGTCCTCGATGTGCACATTTCTTCCCCCTGATTGCAGATACTTGTGAACAAAGAGTGTTTTCACAAAGAAGTCAAAGAAAGTCAAAGAACATCCACTCTCTCTTCCCCCATGATGTCTTCGTGGAATCGGAAGCATACACACTATGTTTTCGATGGAAACGGAGGCAGCGTAACCCTGTATGTCCAATTAGTCTGCCTCCGTTTCCATCGTAAACACAGTGTGTATGCTTCCGATTCCGCGAAGACATCATGGGGGAAGAGAGAGTGGATGTTCTTTCACTTTCTTTGACTTCATTGCGAAAACACTCTTTTTCCACAAGTATCTGCAATCAGGGGGAAGAAATTTGCACATCGGGGATGCATAACAGATTCACGTGATCGAGCTTACAATTTTATTACTACCGGAGAGACGTTCGCAAAGATGATCAGTGGTTCAGTTTTGTGATTTTGGTGTAATCGTTTCAACTTTCGCAGGTTGTGAAGTGTGAAGTAGCCTACATATGTGAGAAGATCTTGCTGATTTCTTGCATGTTACCCCCAAAACGGAGTTTCCACAGTGAGTATAATTGTGATTATATGACTAGTCAGATTTGCTTGGTGTGGTTTACGGTGTTATCTACAAATTTCGCTGCGTACTTAAAAACTTCAAAAGTTAGAAGACATGTTAACTGCATCAAAGTTTCGAATCTATTGAAGACGGTTGTCAGGTTGGGGGGAAGCTGATTCAGAAACATCACCAAAAAGAAGCGTACGAAGAAGCTGCTAAAGACATGCAGCATGAATTGGGGGGAAGTTAACCAAGTTAATTCATATTACATAATTTGCCTACAAGTGAAGAAAAGTTCTCAAGCCGAGGTACAAGATAAAGACAAAGAGCGTCAATTGTAGTCATCCTCAGCATTTGAAGAGCTTATGAAGACTTTATTTTACTTATTTTTGTACTAATAGGAAATGTTGTAAGTAATACCTTATGTCGTCCCATTGGGGGAAGATTGTTGGGAATGCTCCTAAAATGTAAATGGAACGACATTTACGGGATTATATTAGTTATATTGTAAGCTACATACGTAGGTACTAAAAGTGTCAATATTGTAAAGTGGTGTGTATGTTAGACTATATATACCCCTCTATACTTCCATGGAGGGATGATGCTTAGTTTTTAACCTTATCATTTTCATTATTCAATAAAACACCTAGTTATCCTTTCTCTCTCTAACTATGGCTACTCTTTACTTTCATAATACCCGACCCCCCGAATCACATAATCAACCTAAAACCGGATCCTACAAGAATTTTGTAAAGGGACAACGGAAGTAAGTTAATGCTTGACCCTAGATCCGTTAATGTATCAAAAGCTTCAGAATTTCCTATCCTACAAGGTAGAACAAATATACCCGGATCATCTAACTTCTTAGGTAACTTGTTTTAAACAAAATCGGTCCCTTTCTTACCCAACTCAAGTCTCTCCTTATATTTTTCCAAAAGGGCATTGTAGTAAGGAGCATTTGTTAAGACGTCAAGAACCGGACGTTCAAGATAAAGATCTTTGAATTCATCATCAATGGTTGAGTTAGGTTCTTGTTTAGGTGGTGTTTCAATCACTTGGTTGATCGACACATTAGTTGGTGTTTTTATCTTTTTGGTCAATTTGTAAGATTTAAGTTTGTTTGAAACACGTGTTTATTGCATTGACCGAGTAAAATTGAGGACAAGAACTAGGAGACGAAACCGATGAGATGGATTTAACGTTTAGTTTCGGGTTCTTGACGGTGTCACTTGGGAGTGATCCCAATGCTCGATCGTTGAAAACCTTTAACATGTTGTCAATTTTATTGGTCATCTCGCATTATTTTTGTTTGAAATCGGCTTCAAACTTGGTCAAACGAGCTTCTTGAGATGCCATAAAATTGGAAACTAACCCTTCAAGATTATTGGAATTGTTGGAAGGATTATTGTTGAAGGTGCGGTTCGAGGACGAACCGTTTAATTGAAAACGATTAGGTGGATTTGAAGAATTGTTTTGAGATGAGTTTTGGTTTTGTTTCCACCTAAAGTTTGGATGATTCTTCCAAGAGGGGTTGTATGAATCACCATAAGTGTTTTGCTCGGATTTGAAAGTGAACCACTTATCTCCCGCTCCGTCAGTACGCGAGGACGCATAATCCGTAAAAGCTTGTTCGGGGAGTTCCATGCAATCATGAGTGTCATGGGAACCATTACACAATTCACATGAAGAAGTGATCTTGTTCACTTGACTTGAAGGTTTAGGAGCTTCGTAGGATTTCATGAGAAACTTGACTTGGTCTTCAAGTTTCATGATCCTACGGTTGGGAATGCTTGAGTTATTCAAAGGGAAGGATATTACCTTGACCATTTTGTTCAACTCGCGGGGGGTCATTCCAACATTCTTTGTCATAGAGAGGAAGATCTTCTATAATTCCCCAAGATTCTTCCGCATTCTTGTCACGTAGCTTGCCACCGGCCGCTTGGTCAATGGTTTGCCTTGTGGATTGATTGACATGATCATAGAAAATTTGGATTTGAAGCCAAAGATCAATGCCATGATGAGGCACTTTTTGGAGTAAGTCCTTGAAACGAGTCCATGCTTCGTAAAGAGTTTCACCTTGACGTTGTTAGAACATCAAGATGTCATTCCTTAGCTTGGTAGTTCTCCCCGGTGGGAAAAGTTGAGTGAGGAAACAAGAAGTGAGATCATCCCAAGATGTGATAGATCCCGCGGGTAAACGCTCAAGCCATTGACTAGCTTCGTCACGTAGAAAGAATTGGAAGAGACGCAATCGCGTTGTCTCTTGAGTGGCAACGTCAAGGTCTATCGAATCTTTGATTTTAAGGAAATCCTTGAGATGTTGATTTGGATCTTCGGAATAAAGTCCATGGAATGCACATCCGCTTTGCACCAACCGGATGGTGTCAGATCATAAGGGAGACACATTGGGTCTTTTGGGGAGGTTAATGGTGTTTCGATAGCCTTGATGGCTTGGCTTGGAGTACTCACCTAGAGTATAGGCTCTAGGTGGGTTTTGGTTAATTGATGGGTCTTGGTGTTTTGGTGGAGCTTGGTGTTGTTGTGGTGGTGCTTGGTGTGCTTGGTGTAGGTCAAAGATGCCTTCATTCACCATGGTGGCAAATGAAGAGAATTACAAAACAAAGGGCATGAAGAAAAGATAGACTAAAGAAAGCTACTAAAAAGGAAATAAAATCTCACTTGATAGGAATCTAGTGAGTAGACCTAAACGAGATAGAAATTGAACCTAAACAATAAATATTCCCCGGCAGCGGCGCCAAAAACTTGATGCGAGATTTGCAAAACCTCGAAAAGAAGTTTTACAATCCTCTAGGCAGTGTACCTGATGCATGCGTATATCGTTGTAGAATATATTATATTATCAAGTTTTAAATTTATATTTAGCCGACATATCCTATAATACACATTAACGAGTAGTGGACCCTATCAATGTAACTAGTTGGTAAGTAGAGTTTCGAACACTAAGAGTGGAACGTTAACACCTAGATATCTATCAGTATTTTAATCCTAAGTTAGATCTAATGCCCTAATCTAACGCAAGGGGAGTTTTTCAGCCTGAGAGACTGGCATAATTGTGTAGATTAGATAAAACAGTAAATAAAACTAAGGGAATGAATAAGCGAATGGAAAACACGTACACACTACAAGAAAAGTGGCTTTTTAGGACCCCCATAAGCGTCCTAAAATGGTACTTTTTAGGACTTTTCATTTAATAGGACCAAGGATGAAAGCGTTTCATGTAAGGCGGTCGTAATAGGTCTAAAGCGTCCTAATATCTCAAATACCTTATGAAACCAATTTTATGGTCGTATTATATGACTATGAATAACCCAAATAGCGTCCTAATAAAACCATATTATGACACTTTTACAATGTTTTTACATGTGCTTACCTACTTTTAATCTTTTGACACACTTAAAAAGGTCCTTAAAAGTTTGTTAGGACACATATGATGCAACATCATAGCTATTTTAGCAACCAAGAAAAGGGTCCTAATAACTCAAATAAGATTATGATACCAATTTTATGGTCGCATAATAGGTCAAATAACGTCCTAATAAAACCATATTAGGACATTTTTACAATGTTCTAACATGTGGTAACCTACTTTTAATCTTTTGATACACATACAAGCGTCCTTAAATGTTGATTCTTAGGACGGTTATCATATAACATTATAGTTACTTTAACACCAAGAAAAGGGTCCTAATATCCCAAATACGATTATGAAACCAAATTTATGGTCGCATAATATGTCCATGAACAACCAAATAACGTCCTAATAACAACATATTAGGACACTTTTACAATGTTCTAACATGTGGTTACCTAATTTTAATCTTTTGATACACATACAAGCGTACTTAAAAGATAATTGTTAGGACGCTTATCATGTAACATTATAGCTACTTTAGCACCAAGAAAAGGGTTCTAATATCTCAAAGAAGATTATGAAACCAATTTTTTGGTCGTATAAAATGTCTATTAACAACCTAAATAACGTCCTAATAACAACTTATTAGGACACTTTTACAATGTTAAGCGTCCTTAAAAGTTTATTGTTAGGACGGTTAATAAGTTTAATAGGACAATTTCAAAGTCCTGACAAGTCATATGATAGGACGCTATTTTCAGCATGCACACTCTATTATTACGATATGAATAAAAGATCAACTAATTATTAAATGAACAAAACGAAATTGTATTTCAAATAAGCAATTGTCATAACAAAAGCACTAAACATAAATAAGGTATAAACATTATCCAACATAAAGTCTTGTAACATTAAACAAGAAATTAAAGCAACAAGAAGCTTAGTCCGGGGTCATCATGCATCCTTTCTCAATCATCACGGACCACCTACAAATAAACATCCATGTATAAGCATTAAGTTCCATGTTATTAAAATTATTGGTATCACAAGTTTAACCAGACATATGAACCAAGTTGAAATATTTACCTCCTTCACTATAGGATCATCATATTGTGGAAGCATTTTCTTTTCAAACCCCGCTTCTTCATTAAACCTGCACACAAAAAATTTACCAGAATGCAACATTAGCTTCTGAAAACATTAATAGAAAATAGTCATCGGAACAATAATACGGGTCAAAATCGTTAAGTTTGTACTAGTCATCGAGCAATATAAGCAAGAGTACCATACACCCTATCCCTTTTGTCAATTAAAATCTGTATACTGAATTATGTATTCCTAACTGTCTAACTGTGCAACAGGTACCGAGTTCTATTTAACGTAAACACACCGTTACAAGTAATCAGGCAACCATTTAAAGACATAGAAAAGGAAAGACTAAGAAACAGGTTCCCCCTTGCCATGCTCATGGGACAAGCTCCACAAACTTATGCAGTAAGTTACAATGAAATCTAACATATATTTTTACTTTAAAAAAAGGGTAACCATAATAGAATCACTGTTAACCATTCTTTGCTCATTAAAAAAAAATTAACCGTGCAAATATGACAGGGAGTCCGATTTACCTGCAAAGGAACTATAACAGGTCTGAACACAAGCCGTGAATGGTACTACAAATCTTGCACCAGCTGTACCCTTAAAGTTAAAAAGAACGGAGACATCTATGAGTGCAGAGTCCATGGACCGGTTGCGTCTCCAAGTAACAGGCAAGAATCTACCAAATAAACAAAATTCAAAAAGATTAGAATTAATCTAACATAATTGACTCATTTATGCAGATACAATTTCAAGGGATACATAACAGATGACACACACACAGTTATGCTAACATTCTTCACACCCAAAGCAAACGATGTCGTTGGGATTGACTGTGACTCATTAGTTACATCACTTGAAAACCCAGACCCAAAACACTTCCCACAACAAATAAACGCACTCATTGGAAAAAGACACATTTTCCAGTTTCACTATAACACATCTCCGAAACAAGGGCCGCCAGATTTCATTCTCAATCAAATTTTAGACAACCCAAATCCAACCAACCAACTTGAAGCACAGCCATCAGGTAAAAAGTTTACCATAAACCAAAAACATAATACATTTTATATGAAAACAAATTGATTATTCATTTGCAACAGGATCGGCTTCAGAAAACAAACAAACCGAAGGCCTTGAATATGCAGAAACCACTATGGGACTAATCAAATCAGAACCAACTTCTTCAGGTAAAAAAAAATATTAAATACTTAGAAAAAATGATACTTATAAAATTATACATAAATGACCCGGATATCACCAATTATTATTTTTTTCATGTTAGATGCTGCAATTCCATCAGGGTCAGACATTGTTCAACCACAACATCAAACAGACCAAACAGGGGAAATGCAAACACCATCTACAGGTACCGAAACTTACATCACACATGCACATATTTTTAAAATATGCAAAAAACCATATTGATTAACATCAGTTTTGCCCTCTATACTAGGTGAAAAGACACCGCCACCAATGCCTATTACCCTCAAACATCATCAAAGAAAACTGAGGCCGAAACACCCCAACAAAAAACTGCCAAACGACCACTTTTCCACCAGAAACCAACTGACACCAAGAAAACCAAAAAAGAGTAACGCACTCCATCAAAGTAAGTCAAAAGATTGCATCAATTTCATCGGAAAAAATACAAATCATGTTAAATCTACTAACTAACTACATCTCCTATTGCAGGTTTCACCTCAGGTCTACACTTTTGATCATCCACAGCATCTGAAGGGCAACAAAGTACAACTATTACTACTGTAAATATATCTATGATGTCACAGTAGTAATGTGACAACATGTCTAATACCTGACAATCGAATTTGTGCACATTTTGTTATATGGATGCAACAATGCCATCCGCACAAATTATGTACAAAACACTTATGTGATACATTAATACTTTGTAATATGGCGCAAAAAAATATGTTAATGCACTATCCAGTTAGTTACCTATTTTCTCGCACAAATCAAAGAAAAACAAGTGACAGAACCTCATATTATTAATCAAGAAGAATAAAAATCACTAGCTGCTTCTACCAAAGCAGCTGAAAACATAACTCAACTAAACCACAAGTTAATAAATAAGCGAAGTCAATAAGCAATGAATAGACATAACCAGTATCACCCATACGCATATATGTACAAGTCCAAAACCGAGACCCAAACGCAAACCACATCAGAAATCATACAACATAAACTCTACATAATGACTGAAATAAACACGAAGAAAAACAAAGATACACGAGTTAACTCAACTCAGTGAGTTGACTCGGTTGAGTTGACTCACTGAGTCAAGTCGACTCAACCACGAATCGGACGGGTTTTGGGTTTAAAAACATGAATCCACACAAGATTGTTTATAAACATTAAGTTTTAATTAATTTAGAACTCAAAAAACGTTGTCATAAATTTAAAACCGGCTAGGGTTTTATTAAAATTACGAAATAAGTAAAGATGATGGCGCGTTGGATTACCTATCGAGAGAGAAAGGTGGGGGAGAAGATGGCGGCGCGTGGTAATGAACTGGTGGTGAGCGGCTGTGGTGGCTTCAAACACGGTCAAACTAACGCCTCTTGGCTCCAAATGCTCCAGAAATGCTCCCATGGTCTCGATCTACGCGGCGGTATCAAGAAGGGCTCGCCGGAATTTTTGGCCGGAAATGTGGTGGCGCCGGAACAGTGGAATCCGGCGGTGATGTATAATAATAAAAAGGGAAACCCTAATTTGGGTATTTATTATACACAGGGACCATTCTTGTAATTTAACCTTAGTTTGTGAAGATGGGGTAATTAGGTTCAGGGGTTGGTTGTGCCAATTTGTGATTCTTTTATAATAAAGCAATGTGGGATTGTGGGGCCTATTCGACGTATCAAACGACTCGAAAAATTATGAAACTTGCGCCACTGTGTCCGAAATAATTTTCCAATAAAAACGAGTATAAATATGCATAACTTTCTCGAAATTAATTTGTTTGACAGATTCGATTCGTTTCGCGTGTTTTAGGTTGTGCTGGCTCGATAAATGCATAACGTGCACGTTTCAACAAGATATCCACTGTATTTCAATCCTAACAAGTTCAAAGAGTTTCAGAAAAGTTATAGAGCTTAAGGGAAATCAGAAATAAATATTTTGACTCGTAAAATAAATTTAGGAAATTTATCGGGTGTTATAAAAACTCCTACAACAAAACTGGTTATTTAAAGTAGGAAGCTGCACCTATCATGAAACCTACGCAAACACTAGCTAGACAGTATCTGAAGTAGCTGTTTTTGTACCCACATGTATGTGTTTGCAAAGGGATAACGTGTAACACCCGTTTCCCAGGTGTTGGGACCCTACTCTAGACGGAAATGGATAAAGACCTAATGTGATTGGTTGGTCAACAAGTTGCATGGAAAGTCAAACCCAATAGTCAAGTGTTAGTCAAAATATGCATTATAAAGTTACTAGCATGGTACCCGCGCGTTGCGGCGGATACCATGGCACAGGCTTCAAATGATAATATTGTCGACGAATAAATTGACGTTCCAACCCATAATTAGTAGTACTATCGTTGAAAACAACACAATCCATAAACGGTTTGTTGTTCTACGTGTAAAACTAATCGATATTCAGAATTTCAGATATTCAAAAATTTAGATATTCATTCATGTCCCGATAAGTAAATAACAAATTAACTTTCTACTCCAGCTCATATAATCTGTGACTATATATATATATATATATATATAATCAAGAAATTATTCCTTTTTTCTTGAGATGTGTGCTTGAAAACTATATCATTGTATATTTTTTTTAAATAAAATGATTGATGTTTCTTACCGGATTTTCAGCATTTGCAATGTTGTGTAGTGGCTTTTCTTTTTGTATTTTTTTCCAAATTGGTGTTTTTAAGTTGTATTATTTTATAGAAAAGCAATCTTGGACTATCCATCTTTGGATTTTTTGACCAAAAAGCATGCGAATATGCTTTTGTCCCGTACTACCATGTAACTTTTGATTTCTTTTACACTAAAAATGTATATTACTCGTATAACTTTTCTTTTTGCTTTTGTCCGGTTAACACGTAGCTTCTGCTTGCTTGGCACATTTCCATGTAATTTCTACTTTCGATTATTTTATAAATTTCTAACAATACCTTTTGCTTTTGCACCAAAAATTCAAAATCCAAGTCAATTCATTTCAAAATTTTGTAGCGAAAACAGAATATTTCGAATTTCAAATATGTTCAAAATATTTCGAATTTCAAAGTTTAAAAATTAAAATTTTTTAAAATATTTCAAATTTCAAACACGTTCAAAATATTTCGAATTTTTAAAAATTTCAAAGGATTTAAAATTCATCAAAAATTCAAATTTCAAATATTTTCAAACTACTCCAAATTTCAAACTCTTAAAAGTTCGAAACTTTCAAAATTTTTAATATTTCAAATTTTAGTTATCTTACACTTTCAAAATAACTAAAATCTAAAAGTTTTATGCTTTCACTATTTCTAAAATTTGAAAATTAAATCAAAATTACAAACTTTATTAACTATAACAATAATAAACTTTATAACAAATGTACCCTATAAACTTTATAATTAAGCTTACACCATAAACTTTATAACAAATTTTATATAATCAACTTGATCACAAATTTACACTATGAAATTTACAACAAATTTACACAATAAACTTTATAACGATATTTAACACAATATGTAAATAAACTTTATAACAAACACTTTATAACAAATCCGTAACAGCCATAAAGACCACTACTACTCTAGCAACATGATACATACCAGCGGCTTCCAAAGCAGCAACAAAAGTCTTCTTGTTTGGAATCTTTTAATGTCAATTTTGATGTCGGTGAGTGTTAGCCTCTTGAAGTTCATTTGACCCCTCACCATGTCAGGAGCATCAACAAGAGCCTGCCAATCAAAAAAGAATATGTAGATAACATCAGACATTGTCGGTAATATATTAGTACATAAACTTATCGCATTCTGCATGTTTATGGATTCAGTAAAGGTAAACAGAAAATACAAATAACATTAGATCTACAAAAAAAAAAACATTAGATCTACAAAAAAAACATTAGATCTACAAAAAAAACATATAGATCTATAAATAAAATCAATAAAAACTATATATAACGAAAAATACCTCAAAACTTTTCGGCTAATCTAAAAAAAACATTTTCCGGCGACCAAAAAATTTTTCGGTGGCGGTAACCTTTTCCGGCTAATCAATAAAAACTATATATAATGAAAAATATTATAGATCTATAAAAATACCTCAAATTTTTTCCGGTGGCGGTAACCTTTTCCGGCGACCAAAAACATCATAGAAAGAACCACCATACCTGTAAGAAAAGAGCCACACCAAAAATGGAAACCGGTCAGATTTGTTAAAAAAAAAAAAAACATTTAAAAACAATCTCAAAACACAACTGTAACCACCAAACATGCCGATTACTGCCAATCAACTAAAACCACCCAAGTCACCGAAACCATGAATAGATGGTGGCAGCAGGAGTGACGGAGCGAGGCAGATATCGGCGGTGGAAAGTTATGGTTGTGTTTTATTTGAGAGAGAGAGAGAGAGAATGCATTTGTGGTGTGCTAGTTTTGTGTGTGTTTTATTTTAGTATGCGTTTGTGTGAACTGTGTTATAAGAGAGTATTTTGTAGGGTTGGGTTTTGGTTGGGCAATAAAGGGTATTTTGGACATTTCGCATCTCTTAAAATGTCTAACTTTCAACATGTAGGTGGATAATTTTTATAAGGGAGTATAGATGAAAAAGAGTTAAGTGCCACAAATAGATAGGGAATGGACTTCAAGGGCTTAAGTTGTCATATGCCAATTGTGTTATAAATTAGTTGTGGCTAAAATAGGATGAATGAGACTTGAGGGACCATTCTTGCCATTAGCTCAAAGATGCAATCTAGCTAGATAAATCCAGGAAAATATAGAGTTTTCCATCATTATTGAGAAAGAGAGAGTGAGGCCGGTTTTTAGGATAGAAAAAGAGAGGGAAAATGATGAAGATGAAGGTGTTATGAAGAAGGGTTGAAGATGGCTACCCCTTATCATCTCGTACTATAAAACCATATCATCTCGGCTCATTCGTTTAACATCTCATGTACATTTGTATCATCTCGGCTCATTCGTTTAACATCTCGTGTAAAACCATATAATCTCGGCTCATTCGTTTAACATCTCATGTACAACCATATCATCTCGGCTCATTCGTTTAACATCTCGTGTAAAACCATATAATCTCGGCTCATTCATTTAACATCTCGTGTACAACCATATCATCTCGGCTCATTCGTTTAACATCTCATGTACATTTGTATCATATCGGCTCATTCGTTTAACATCTCGTGTAAAACCATATAATCTCGGCTCATTCGTTTAACATCTCATGTACAACCATATCATCTCGGCTCATTCGTTTAACATCTCGTGTAAAACCATATAATCTCGGCTCATTCGTTGAACATCTCATGTACAACCATATCATCTCGGCTCATTCGTTTAACATCTCGTGTACAACCATATCATCTCGACTCATTCGTTTAACATCTCGTGTATAACCATATCATCCCGACTCATTTGTTTAACATTTCATGTATAACCATATCATCTCGACTCATTCGTTTAACATCTGGTGCCTATAGCAATTGTCAATCCACTATACTATATACACCACCACTTTCATTCAAGATAATAACAAGAAAGTTGCATATAGGCATATAGCCAATCAACGCACTCTACTTTACACACCACGTAGACCATCAAATTGCCTTTACGGGTTCTCACAACCCTAAAGGTCTCCTTATAAATACTAGACCATTTTCTCGAAATAGTCCAAGCCAATCTCAAGCAACATATCCTGCCTTGGGAACTCCCCATTCAAGTCTATTATCCTCTAAGGGTAATTGACACAAACCAACTGAGCCGACTCGTAAGAGTTACCCTAACTCGTGACTCTTGTTACATTTTGGGGTCTTTACCGAACGTGGGAAACCGAACGGTCGACCAACCCAAACCCTCAATACATACCATACGTAATTGTTGAGTTTATCCATATTTACTTCCATCTATGCTGCTGCTCTTTCACGCAGAGACAACATACCGCCATAAAAATGCAGATCAAAACCATTTGACACTTAATCGCGCTCCAAGGAATGATGACATGCGAGGACACAAGGCCGGTCCTTTTAACAAACGCATAAATAACAACTCAAACATATAAACCAAATTTGTTTGACATAATCTATATCTATATAAATATTAATTTTAACTAGTTCTTATAAACAAAATTATATAAAAAATGTGAGGCTAAAATAAAATTTAGGGCCTCCTCCCTCTCATTCTTCCCTCTTACAATTTTTCCCCAAAATCAAAACCCCAAACTTTCCCTCTTATTTCTCCATTTTTTTTGCTACACCCGCCCATCTCTCCTTATCCTATCACTTTTCTTTTCCATTTTCCATTCAACACCCATACCATCGACTCGGCTATTTCCCTAGAAATTCAAATTTTAGGGACTGTTTTTATGCTCATTTCAAAAAAAGAGAAGGGGGATATATCTTTAGATTTTGGGCGTTGCAGTCTCTAAAAACAAATATCATCAATTCGATCTGAAAAAGCTTAACAGATTCAGTTTATTCGGTTGATAAATTTACATTTGTCACTCTTAGGTAATTGTGTTTTTGCTCTATTGATTCAGTTTATTTTTTGATAAATATATGCTTTTTTCGCTTTCATATTATGCGAGTGTTTGTTTTGGTGATGAGATGTTGATTGCGGCTATAAGTTTCGTCTCGGTTAGATTGTTGTGCTTACAATTAAATGAGATGTTGATTGTTGTTATTTGTTAGATTATTTATACGTATAGTGTTTGAATGGGTGAATTCGAGTTGGAGGATGGAGATATGACATTCAGTTTATGTTTTGTTCGGTTTTTGTTGAGTGAGCGTTAGTTTAGTTTGATTAGATTTTGTATTTGTTAGCTTCTACTAGTTTTGTAGTGATTAGTTGTTATATTGTAGATGATTTTAAGGTATCAATTTTAGTTGTCAAAATGCTGATAATCAAATAGATTGTGTTGTATAATCATATAGAGAGTTAGTTAGGATCAGTTTAGCTGTAGATTATTTGGTGATTTCTGCTTGTAGGTTGTTTTTGGTTTACCGTTTGTTTCACTTGACCAAACGTAGGAAATTAGTTGTTTATATGCAAGCAGTGAACTGCATAGGCTGTTTCTAAAAGTGATTAAGTGAGTGCTCTTTGATGATATTGTATATCCATAAGAAATTAGGGATCAAGTTTTATGTAATCTTATATATATACACACAAACAATATAAGTGAGTCGAGTACCTGTTGTTCTTTGTCTTTGTATAAAACAGACACCAAAATTTTTGTTTATGCTGGTAGATATTTTCTTATATTGATTGTAGTAGTGACTAGTGAAAAAGTCAATCATCTGCTTATTGATGCTAACTTAGCTTTAGAAAAGCTTGATATTGGTTATCGATGTATATTCGTATTGTAGATTGCTTCTGATGTAATTTGCAGTAGAAAAGGTGGTTTATACCAGTAAAGTTTCTCATTTATCAAAAATGTTTCCATTTTGTGATTTACTTGTAGGGAATTTGAATCCTGATGTTTATATGCAATTGAAGATTGTAATTTCTTTTTCGTTATATGAGCTGTTGATCTTTCCTTTTTAATGTTGCAAGAAAGAATGATTTTCAGTAGTTATATGATGATTCATTTCTAACTATAGACCACATGTTTTTAATAATGCCATTTTGTACCAATTTAAGTTCTAAACTTGCGATCTATCCTTTTAACATCCTAGTAAGTAGTAACTGAACTCTGAATATTTTACCATAGATTTGAAAAGTATCGTAAATGAATAGATTGTAGTATGATGTTCTGTAGAAAACTTCAGAATCAGAACTTGTTTCTTCTCTGTACTTTTGGTCAGATTATATATACTAACTGGTCCCTAATTGCCAGAACTACAAGTAATGAGCCAGAATTTTAGTTACCATCCATGACCTCTAGCGTTCTAGTAACTATTTTTCTTAAATTTATCTCCCTTGTTGCTATTTCTTTAGGCGCAAAACCAAGCATATGAACAATCAATTGTTGAAGCTGAAAAGGATTTCAAGAAGATGATTGACGACATCATTGAAACTCATGACATGATGGAGGTTAGTTTTGCGGTCACTTTACAACCTTTCATAAGTATTCAAAGTTGCATGTCTCACGAGATTGTTTGTTCCAGGCATTGTATACTGACGTGATAGTAGAAGCAGAAGCAGAAACACAAGCTCGAGCTACTCGATGTATGTTTTATGGCCTAAATCTCATTTGTGTCTAAATTTTAATGATATGATCTGCTATAATATAAAGTAGAAGCATGTTGATTCAAAACAATCCAAGCTTCCCTTATTATCCAGTTATTGCCACTTGAAATTTCTATAATCAGTAGATATGCTTCTGATTATTTGAGCGTCAATATTGCAATCAATATCAAAAGGCACACCCCAACACCCCCTAACTTGTTTAAGCTTTTTCTTATGGTTAACTGTTGTCATTCCATGAGGTATACACTTAGTACACGCCAAGTGTTTGATAAATTGAACTAAATAAAAATAGAAAGATATATGTTTAGATAATGGTATGTGTTAAATTGTTGATAAAATCGAACATGAATACATTTAATGCATATTTATGTTTAGGGTGAGTTTGAATGCCATATGGAAATTGTAAGGTGATTTGAGCTGAATTGTTGATAATTTGAAATACGAAAACATTTATCGATGTTAAGCCATACTAATAGAACTGAGTAGTTCTCGTTCCATCATATGGAGTATCAATGTCATAGTACGCAGCTTGGTTATTGGCTTGACGGATGATTTCAGGATGCCTAATGATTCTTATAGTGCCTATAAGGTTAATTTTATTTGTTTGCAAGATGCGATTTTGGCCAAAAACCTAGCCCTCTCGTTCATGCATACTCTCTTTCAACTATGATCATATATAATACACAGCTTATTTCCAAATAAAATATGGACAAAAGGCGTTGACAGTTCTACCCAATCCGGCCCATTTTGACCTGTATTTAACTAAATTTGCTACCTCTAGTTTTCTTTTTTTGTTTATTGGTTTTCCAGGGTATCATGTTTTTTTCTTCCTTTCAGTTAGGTAATATGGGGATAATGAAGGAGATTTGTTCATCCAAGAACTACGTTAAGTCATTAGATAACATCCCCTTGCGTCTCATTCCTACCGGGAATCCATCATCCGTAGACCTAACCTTAAAAGCAACAGCAAACGACTCTAATATGTGGCCACGTAGGTAATAATATGTCTCTTAAAACTTGGGTTCCATCCATTTCTGTCATTTAACATTTCTGTTTCCTATTCTATTCAGCTTCGAATTGCGCCTTTGTGTTTCTTTGGGTCCAGACAGGATGACAATCATTTCTCATATCAAGAATACAGATAACACGTCATTTTCGTTCACATTGGCTTTTCAAAATTACTTATCAGTATCTGATATAAGGTTTGTTTAGTGAAATTCTACTACAGTATCGAACTTTATATGTTTTTATTAGATATATGACAAGGAATTCTGTTTCCAGTGAAGTGAGAGTTGAAGGATTAGAGACACTCGATTTTCTTGATAATTTGCAGCAAGGAAAAAGGTTTACTTATCAACCAGACGCCATCACTTTTGATGGTGAGGTAGCTCTCTCTCTCTCTCTCTCTCTCGCTCTCTCTCGCTCTCGGGATACACACACATTTTAAATCAATACATAGATATATAATTTTAGTGAGCATTTGACCATATGGGATGGATTCATTGATAGGTTGACCGTGTTTATACCAGAACACCGGGTAACATAGAAATCATAGACCATAAAAAGATGAGAGCGATGGTGATCCGTAATGAAGGTCTCCCGGATGCTGGTACTCTTTGAAAGTTTAAATTTATGTATTTCCTAATCATGTTCTTGAGCTATTTAACTTCAAAATTTTATGTCAAAAACAGATTTATGGACTCCATGGAACAACACAGCAAAAGCAAATCGCTACGGTTTTGGAGATAAGGATTACAAAATGATGCTATCAGTGGATTCTGGTGTACTTGAGAAGCCGATCGTCCTAAAGCCATTAGAAGAGTGGAAAGGGTATCAAGAACTTTCGCTTATCTCTTCGAGTTATTCTAGTGGTCAGTTGGATCCTAAGACAGTAGCTTTCTATGCAAAACCTTGAGCAGACATTACGTAAAATTAGATGTTGATCTTGATGCTTAATTTGTCAGATAAACTTTACTAATACACTTGTCCCATGTTTTATAAATAAATTATTCGCTGTTGAAGCTAAATGGCAGATCGAAAAGAGTTCACCAACTCGAAAATGTGGCAGATACTAGTTATGTAGACGACATTTAAAAGTGTCAAGATAGTAATTTGTTAATTTGTTCCTATTGATCAGTTTAAGAATAATTTGAATTTGTATCATCACTTTTATATACACTTGTTCTTAATTTTACGCACATATACGTGTTTTAAAAAAGAATGGTCCTTAAAGTAGCCCAAATGCGCAAGGATCATACTGAGAAAAATTTGTTACAAAAACTACATTAATGTTTTCTTTTGTTGCAAAACAGCCACCGAGAGCTACTGTTCACTAACTTTCGTTATTTATCTAATTAAGTGGCATGTGAAATGACTAATATACCCTCGTCTTCTTTCCTGCTTTCAGGGACATAATTTGCGATTTACCCGATTATTTATTTATTTATTTATTTATCATCAGAAGCCACCACATCACAATCCGATCCATTTTCAACTATGATCATATAAAACATTGCCTATATTTGTAGCTTATATTTGTAGCTTATAATTTGCGATGTATCCACGTATAATTAAAACATTGCCTATATTTGTAGCTTTTGAATATTGTTGAGCAAATATTTGGTATGAAATTAAAAGCTAAAGTTAGTGTTGCCTCTATTGGAAAAAGTGTTGCACTAGTATTGTTAAAACGAAAAAGAAGTGTTATAATAGATGATGGAAAGTGTTGCACTATAAAGGTTAATGTTAAAAGATACAGGTGTCAAGGGTCCTATTAAGTTTTGTTAAGATAGAACTTTTGCAAGTAAGCGTTCTATAAAACTGATACTTTATGACTCAAATTTCAAGTGTCCTATTATGGTGGATGAATTTATGAGACCCAAGTGTCAAGTGTCATATCAAGTTATATTTTAATAAAACTTAATTTGAATAAGCATTATAAAAAGCGGATGTTTTACGACTCTAAAAAAAAGTGTCATATTATGGTGTATCATAAAAAAACCATTATGAATAAGCGTTCTATAAAGGTTAAAGTTATAAGACCCTATTGTCAAGGGTCCTATTAACTTTTGTTATAATAAAAAATGTTTGCGAATAAGCGTTCCATAAAACTGATGTTTTATGACTCAAATATCAAGTGTCCTATAATGGTGTATCAATCTATGGGACCCAAGTGTCAAGTGTCATATTAAGTTATGTTTTAATAATACATTTGCGAATAAGCGTTCTAAATAATTAATGTTTTATGCCTTATGTATCAAGTGTCCTATTATGGTGTATTGTAATAAAACCATAATGAATATGCGTCCTTTAAGGGTCCTATTAAGTTTTGTTATAATAAAACTTTTGTGAATAAACGTTCTAAAATACTGATATTTTATGACTCAAAAATAAAATGTCCTATTATGATGTATGATAATAAAGCCATTATGCATAAGCGTCCTATAAAGGTTAACAATATAATACCCACGTTTTAAGGGTCCTATTAAGTTTTGTTATAATAAAACTTTTGCGAATAATCGTTTTAAAAAAATGATGTTATATGACTAAAAAATGAAATGTCCTATTATGGTATACGATAATAAAACCATTGTACATAAGCGTCCTATAAAGGTTAACGTTATAATACCCACGTGTCAAAGGTCCTATTAAATTTTGTTATAATAAAACTTTTGTGAATAAGCGTTTTAACTAACTGATGTCTTATGACTCAAAACTCAAGTGTCCTATTATGGTGTATTATAATAAAACCATAATGAATAAACGTCCTATAAAGGTTAAAGTTATAAGTCCCAAGTGTCAAAGGTCTTATTAGGTTATGTCATAATAGGACATCTAGTGATCAAGTGTCGTATTACACTATCACATAATGGGACACCAACAACTAAATGTCTTATAAAGTAATTTATTAGGATCCATATTTTAAGTGTCCTATTAAGTTATATGATAATAGGACCCCAAATAATCAACCATCCTATTATATAACTTTTTAGGACACCGCCTAAGTAGCAAATATTTAAAAAGGACCCTAAACGCTCATATGTCCTATTAAACAGTTTTTTAGGACTCCATTGTCATACCGTCCCAGACAAAGGGTCCTAAAAAGCCACTTTTCTTGTAGTGACACATATAGAAAACAGACACAGATAAGAGGTCGAGCCGATAGTAGGAAAACTTTACACACGTTTAAATGCTTAGCTGTATAAGATGAGTGCTAAAATATATTCTCTCTCAGTGGAGTCTTAGTTACAGGTGTGTAAACACATAATGATTACTAGGTTTATGTTTTATTTATCCCTTTTACAGGCTTACATTAACTATGCAAACGATGTTAATGAAGTAATTGCGCGAGCCTACGTTGACAAGGCGTGATAAATCCTAATACGTAATCAAAGGACATGCATAAAGAAACCAAATAAACATCAAATACTCTTTATAACAGCTGGAAAATATTAAGTCCAATCAAATGGTGAAAAGACACTAACTCAACCATTAACAGATTGCTAATACAAGTAAATGAGTTTTTCTATGAATTAAAGTACTAGCAGGACCTTCTTACTGCTCTGAATTCTTCCTTTAGGTTGTGTCTTGTGCTGCCAATTCGTCTGTATTCTTCCCCTTAGGGTTTGTGTTGCATTTATATATCGAATGTGGCTGTCAAATTGTCACACCCCCAAAATCTGTGGTTGCAGCGGAATGGAATTCTAAGGGCATGATGTTCATGGTTAACAAAGTACAAGGAATAAAGAACGACCTCTAAGTGAGTCGTTTCAAAATAAGCGTTTGATTTAAGCTTAACGTTTTACAAAACATAATTATCAGAGTTCACCATCAAAATGTAAGATTTAAATACATAACCAAACGCTAAATAATGCAAGAAAATCTTTATCATGAAGTGCTTCCAAAATGTGACTCAAAAGGGCTCCATACAAAGATAGTTGTCATCACCTAATTACCTGAGAATACACGCTAAAAGGGTCAACATAATTGTTGGTGAGTTCATAGGTTTAAATAAATAAGTAAAGTGTGGACCACAAGATTTCAATAGCATGACAATCACAATAAATATAACGTCATAGCCAAAAAATATATATACAATGCTCTAAGCTCATGACCCCGAAGCTCGACGAATTGGTATGCAATCAAGCACAATAATAAATGCCCCAAATAAGTGTTTGCCAGATACTCGAAAATAATCCGAATGATATGCGTCCGTTTGACAGGTTGGCGCGACCAACTCGGACGGGGTGTCAACCCAAATAGATCTATTCATAACATCCGCGCTTACAAGTAATTAACGGTTCATGATTCAAGGGGACTTAAATAGCAATGCGGTAACTTAGGCAAAGTAACGGTTTTAATACTTGTGTAAAAAAAAAAGCAATGTATTCCCACCCCGAGGGTTTAGAAATCGTGTACAAATAATGGAAAAAGCAGGGTTATGAAACTCACCTTAGCAAAAGCAAATCCCAATTGGTAAATTGGCAAACGGTAAATTAAGTCCGATAACTCTAATCGCGACCTAAATAATCATATGTCTTAGGTTCGAAAACAAGGTCATGCACGCAAGTTCATACTCTTCTTTATCACTTGTACATGTTTGTTGTAATGTTTATTGTCAAAAATATAGTTGCGTCAATTTGATCGTTTATATAAAAAATTACCCTTTTTAGAAAACGTAACTTGTTAATCTCGTGATCAAATTTTAGTCGTCATGTTAATAGATATTCTGAAAATCTCTAACGCGCCTAACAAGTGTATATAATGTTCTACCATTTTCGTTTAAGCCATTTTAGCTAAAATATACTCTAAAGGGTCCAAAATCCACTTCAATTAATTCTAACAGCTTTTTCTAATAGCCAAAAATAGGGGCAAATATAGACATGGCCCAGTCGCTAGAAGTGTTGGGCTTTTAAGGACCCAAAAAAGTCGCTTTCCAAAAAATGGCCCAAGCAAAAGTCGCTTTCCAAAAAAATCGCTTCCAGCGACTTTTTTGTCAATTAAGCGACCTTCTATTTTGTCTTTTTCAAGCCAAAAAGTTTGACTTTTTAACTTTTTACGCGACTTTTGCTAGATTTTTAAGCGACTTTTTCTAGGGGCCAAAAAGTACACAGCCACATGTCACTCCCACATTTAAGCGACTTTGCTAGGGCCATTTTTGGAAAGCGACTTTTTTGGGTCCTCAAAAGCCCAACACTTCACTAGACCGGGCTATTTGTAGAATTGCCTCCCAAAAATAAGCTGTCAACGTATATGTCGTTGTAAACTTTCTTTAGGCTATAACTTTTTCGTCGTTGCTCCGTTTCTTAATTTTTACCTATCCCCGCGAAGGTATTTCAATATACTATCGGATTTCTAAGGTCTCGGCTAGTCTAGTTACAATTTAACATCAGTTTTCATCACTCAAAATTCCTAACAGCTAAAACAATTTTCAGAAAATGTAGTTTTCGTCGCATAAATTGAAACTAACGTATCTTTTTCGTTATAAGCCCGTTTTAACTCATTCAAGCGGCTACGTTTTCGTTATTGACTCTATTTTCTATATTTCTAGCCTAAACTTGTCACTAAGCTTCTGAGTTTTTTGTGTTAATCAAAATAGGATAGATTCATTGTCAAAGTGTCAAACTATTTTTCCTAGTCTTCTTGTTATTATAACCACTTAACAACAACTCCAAATCTAGTCCTAGTTCATCCACCAATTTCTCAACATAACAATAGTGATCTAACACTAACTTAGCAATATTCAAGAGTCCATTTTCATGAATGTAATTGATCATCAATCATAGTAAAGATTACAAGTTTCACTAACATATATATATATATATATATATATATATATATATATATATATATATATATATATATATATATATATATATATGATGTTTATCATCACTTTCTTGTTGAGATTTTCACCAACTAGTTTTTTTATGATCAAAACTTGTTTAAAACATAGCATTTTATTAAAAGATCATTGTGGATATAAAGTTTTGTCAACATGTACAAAGTGATAAACTAAGTATATACACTTGAACTAGCATTATGACATGAAAAGCATGAAGCTTAGTAAAGTAAGATTACTTACAAAAAGAGATTAGTGAGATGAGAATGTAAGACACTTGATTAACACAAGAATTAGTGTTCCAAACCCTTGCTAGAGTACCCTAATTATACTTGAACTTAACCAAAATCAAGCTATCTCCTCCTTGCTCCTCTTATGTGTGTCGAATTATATATGAAATGGGAGGTGATATATTTGTTTTTCTCTTGAACTAGTTAGTGCAAAAATGGTGCAAGAACACATGTATTTATACTAAGGGTTTTCAAACTTGGTATAGTTGGTCAATAAACATCTTTTGGCTATGTTGAGGGGGGTTGGCCGAATGGGGGCTAGGGGGGAACCATTTGGTGGTCAAGCCTCCAATTTGAGATATTAGTCATCCGTGTTTTATGGATTTTGTTGGCTAATTAATGTTGTGATGTAAACTTGTCTAGTAAATTTTTTTAGGATATGAGGGGGGCGACATATGTATAATACTTGGAGTAGAAGAGTTATTTTGATACGAGAGTGTATATATTTTATGTATTGGGTATTAGAAATAGGTATTGGTTGTTGTTTCGGTGATTAACGAAAGTTATATGTAATTAAACGTAAGATTTAAAGAATTTACCTTAGGCGTAAGGAAATATTTTTGGAACTTTGGTAATAATTTGGGAAGTATAAAAATACGTTGGAAATAATCGTTGGGAGAATTGGTTATATCGGGTGCTAAAATTTTAAATTACGAATAGCGTTTGTTGAATTAACAATCGTAAGTAATTAAAGAAAAGGAAATTGTTTTAGGGTTTAAAATTGTGAACCGGAGTAGGAGCAAGGTACTAGAACGTTGTGGACTAAATATAGCCTAAGTCCTAGTGTACTTGAAATATATTCTAAGTTTCACGTTGGTTCAAGTAAAAAAAAGTTATATGTGAATTGTTCTCAATTAAAAGTCTAGAAAATAAATTTGAGTTTGTTGAATAGTATTGACCTGTAAATTAGTGGGTCGTCATAGTCTACCACCCATAAAAATGAATCTCGTCCTCGAGATTCAGTCAGTGTTGGTCATTTGATTGTTGTTAGTGAAGAGAGGCGGATACTTTTGACGGATCTGGTCTTCTCGTTCCCAAGTGAACTCGGGACCTCGTTGAGAATTCCAGCGAACTTGACGATAGGAATTCTACTATGCTTCAATTGCTTGACATTACGGTCCATAATTTCTACCGGCCTTTCGGTTAGGTTATGTTTGTCATCGAGTTGAATTTTTTTTCCTAACGGAATGAGAAGGGATTCGTCGGATAACCACTTCTTAAGTTTGGGAACACGAAATGTATTGTACACACTACTGAGCTCTGGTAGAAGTTCACGTCTATGAGCTACTTGGCCGATTCTTGCTAGAATCTTAAATGGTCCATTGTATCTCGGGTTTAACTTCCCTCACTTTCTGATTAGTATCACGCCTTTCCAAGGCAAGACTTTCAACATAACTCGTTCTATAACTCGAAATCCTAATGGTTCGCGACTTAGGGAAACCTAATTTCCAATGATTTACGTCATGTACCGACATAATTTTTTTTCTACCGTTCTCTTGTCGCTTGTAACTGATTCTTGATCTGTACTATTTTCCTTTGCTGTTTCACGAATAAGTCCTAGACTAGTAAGTTGGCCTTTTCCGATTTCGGCCTGTCAATAGGTGATTGGTACTTCAACCATAGAGTGCCTCAAATGGTGCAGTTCTTATACTCGTGTGATGACTATTTTTGAAAGTGAACTCTGCTAATGCCAAAAGATTACCCTAAACATTTCGAAGTTGATCATACGGCGCGGAGCATGTCCTATAGTGTTTGGATAGTTCTCTTCTATGTTCGTTGGTCTAAGGATGGTAGATCGCGCTTATGTCTATGTGGGTAAAAATAATCTTAAAGGGATTGCCAGAAGTTCGAGGTGTATCGACTACCTTTTATTAGGAATATTTGAAATTGGTACAACATGTCTCGTGACTAATTCTACAATGATAAGTTCGTCGGAAAGGGGTTATCGAAAGGATAAAGCTATGATAACAGTTTTGATTCCTCGTGTTTTGCTTTAATTGATGTCACGATATGAGTCTCCCTTTGCCTAAGGTGCATAGTCTTTATTACTAAGATTCTACTGTTCAATAGTATTTCCCTAGATTTCCTTCATCGAATTCTCCATGCTACTGTTTGTCAATCACAAGATCCTAAATGTATAAAGTGTTTTAGTACGGTGGTTGATTTTCAAAATTTGACTCGATAGGGAGTGTTTTGTTTGAAATCTTTCTCTGAATAAACGAATTTACAAGTTTGAATAAATGAATTTACAAGTTTGAATAAATGAAATCTTTCTCTCGATATGGAGTGTTTTGTTTGAAATCTTTCTCTGTATAAATGAATTTACGAGTTTGAACAAATGAATTTACAAGTTTGAATAAATGAATTTACACGTTTGAATAAATGAAATCTTTCTCTCGATATGGAGTGTTTTGTTTGAAATCTTTCTCTGAATAAATGAATTTACGAGTTTGAATAAATGAATTTACAAGTTTGAATAAATGAAATCTTTCTCTCGAGGTTTTGTTTGAAATCTTTCTCTGAATACATGAATTTACAAGTTTGAATAAATTCAAGATTGGACTGTTTTCAAATGTGACTCAAAGTTTTATAGACGGGTTTTCGACATGATGTGAATAGAACCGTTTAGTAAAGATTGATGTTATACCTTTCTTAACGTACGATAGTTTTGTTAAAGGCTGAATAAAAGGGATTTACTCGTTAAAATAGGTACTTTAGAAAAATATTTTCCTACAAGGTATATGATTCGCATAATCGCATTTTAAAGAAAATCCGTTTGAAGTGAAAGCGTTGAAAAGGATGAAATAATCGGGTAGGTATGTCTGCATGAATGCTTAGATGTCTAACACCCTGTTTCTGATGTTGGATAATGCCTATTGGTTAATATTAGGCAAGACTTACAGTTATGAGTATTCAACTTACTTGGTCATTTCTAAAATGGTTCATGACTTACGTTCGTTATCTTACTTGGTCTAACTAGTACTTCTGAAATGATAGGATTGGGTGACTATGCCAAAGATAGTGATTTGGATTGCCTTGTGAGGTCTTAAGATTTCCGTTGCGTTATGAATCAACTTACTGTATATTTCTAGTCCTTGTTTGTGGTTTCATAATCCTTTCATTGTTTTCTTATGTCATGGAATTCTCCTCGTAAATGGAAAGTCTTACCTAGAAAGGTCAATGGTAAAGATACAACTTAACGGCTGTGTGAGTGACAAGTAGTGTAGGTATCTAGAGAGGGTTTGTCAAAAGGGATGTTTATGAAAAATTTATTTGTTTACAAAGCTTTGCTTTTTGGATGTTTTGAATGAAGATTGTTTTTAAAATTTGAAAAGATAATTGTTTCATTCATGGCATAATCCTTCTTGAATTATACATAGGTGATCAGGCTATGTACGATTGAGGACTAATGATGCGATGCTCGATTTAGTCAAAGTAGTATTATGTTTCTCAAAAGTTTTAGATGGTGTTCAACGTGTTGTTTGGTAAAATGGTAGCCTATTTTTTTATTTTATTTTATTTTATTTTATTTTATTTATTTATTTTACAAGAAAAATCGGTTCGTATGAGAGTAAATAGTTGGTAGAATGCTAGTAAATCAATTTATGAGGTGATGGTAATATAACGTGTTTTAAAATCTTGTGAAATAATTTCCTAAGGTAATAGTAAAATAGTTTTGAGTAAAATTATGTGAAACGGTTCTATAAAGTGGTAGTAAAATAGCTTGTAATAAAATTTGTTGAAAGGATTATAGGATGTGTGGAAGAATCTTACAGAATGGTAATAGTCTATAATCAATGATGAAAATTGCCTAATCCCTAATAGGATAGCGGTAGGTTGTTGCGAATGGTTAGGAATATGGTAAATGGAATAGACGAAGGTTGTGAGTATCGTGGATATGATAAAAGATAGAGATTTCATTAGATAAAGAGGTTCTGGTTACAACTAGGTTACGCTAACTTCCTAAGGTGAAGTACAATAGGAAAATACAACCCTAGAGGGTTTAGACTTCGGTATTCTTGTTCTTCAGCTCCGGGCAATCCTTCCTGAAGTGTCCTATGTTTCCACATTCAAAGCAGCTCCCCGGGATCCTCTGATTTGCAGGATACCTACAGTCCTTGGCCTAGTGACCACGCTTCTTACAGTTACCACATGGAGTAGGGAAATGACCAGGGTTATGGTGTATTTGACATTTGTTACATTTTGGTAGAGTACCAAGGTACCCTTTCTTCTTAATTAGGCCTACAACATGGGCTTTAGCAAACTCTGGTTTATTAGGTGGTTGTTGTGTAACACTTCCACCTTGGTCGTTGTTGTTCCATTTTTGTTTGTTGTCCTTATTGTTTCCTACGACATTGGTGTAAGCTATATATTCCTTTGCCTCGATCACCATACGGATTGCTTTAGGCATGGTATCGGGTTCTAATGAGGCGACCAATAGACGAATTTCAGGGGAGAGTCCCTCGATATACCTCTCAAGTTTCTTGCATTCCGGTTCATCCATTGTAGGGCATAGCCGTGCTAATTCGTAAAAACGACCAGTGTATTTGGCAAGATCGTCTCCTAACATGGTAAATTCTAGGATTTCCTGTTCCATTGCTTGTAATTCGCTCCTTCGATAATATTCTAAAATCATCATCCTTTTTAGTTTCTCCCAAGAGATTGAGTATGCAGCATCGACCCCCACTATCTGTACATGTTTAGTCCACCATTCCTGAGCACGATCCCGAAAAGTGCAAGTGGCGAACTTAACTTTGTCTTCCTCGTGGCAGTAACAATCTCGAAATATTGTTTCTACTTCTTCGAACCATTTGCAAAATCCCCTCGCGCCTTCCGTTCCACTAAAGGTGTGGGGATTGCAATCCATAAATCCCTCGTGAGTAAGATTTTTGGCGAGGGCTGTGGCTATGCTCTTGGCAATGATTTGTTCAACAGTGGCTTGTGTCATGGCTGGAGCGGCTTGCTTCGACATAACCTCTTCAAAATCATAAGAGACCATGAGAATTTATAAGTAGTAAGGGTCATCACACTCACATATACGCAACCATGACATGTATAAATGAAGTGAAATCACAACAAGATGCAACCACGAAAATATCATAAATATAATCATAACACACATGAATATATAAAATGAAAATTTCGGCCTACATAGACCGATATCAGACATAGCACAACCATATCCATATAGTAGAGTCAATACTTAGTAATTTCGTTGCACAACAACCAAAATACTACAAGTTTCTTTGAACTATGCTACACATCCCGCGGCTAGGATAATAGTAAAAGCTAGTAAAGATATAAGTCCAGTCTAGAGGCTTCCTGGTGCTCCTCTGATTGGATCCTGGGTTGTGATGAGTCCTGATGTGGGGTCTGGAGTTGTGCATCGATCATATCCGAGATAGTATAGATCCCAAACCATTCTTGAGGAATCTGCTGTTGTCCCTGTTGAGTCGGTGATCTTGGTACTATCCACAGAGTGTCATCTAATTCCCGATATGTGGGAATGAAAAAGGGGAATGACAATGGTGATAGTGGGAAGGTAGGGGCAGTCTCAAAAGTCTCAGTGTCATATCTGGTAGTCTCTTCTAAGTTTGGCTCAGGTGGTGCTAATACCTCAAATAGGTGAGAGTTATCATCTAACGATGGTGAGTGATATGGGAATGTCGAGGTATAGGAAGGTGAGAGTAGTGATGTAGGTGTATTAGTGGATGAAAAAGGATCCTCGATATCCGAGTCTGCTGGAATGATAATAGGGTGGTTGGGTGAAGACATGTCGCTGTAAACCAGGTCAATATAAATATATATAAGTATAAGTACTCATATAAAATAAGTAAATAAAAACGTACGATTTACGATTACGAAACACGTTCATGCACATCATGATGTTGTGAAGTGTCGTGACCTAGTGGTTATAGTCTAGGGTCAATGATGCATCCTAGTTCTCTATAACCTTGGCTCTGGTACCAATCTGTCACACCTCCAAAATCTGTGGTTGCAGCGGAATGGAATTCCGAGGGCGTGATGTTCATGGTTAACAAAGTACAAGGAATAAAGAACGAACTCTAAGTGAGTCGTTTCAAAATAAGCGTTTGATTTAAACTTAACGTTTTACAAAACATAATTATCAGAGTTCACCATCAAAATGTAAGATTTAAATACATAACCAAACGCTAAATATTGCAAGAAAATATTCACCATGATGTGCTTCCAAAATGTGACTCAAAAGGGCTCCATACAAAGATAGTTGTCATCACCTAATTACCTGAGAATACACGCTAAAAGGGTCAACATAATTGTTGGTGAGTTCATAGGTTTAAGTAAATAAGTAAAGTGTGGACCACAAGATTTCAATAGCATGACAATCACAATAAATATAACATCATAGCCAAAAAATATATATACAATGCTCTAAGCTCATGACCCCGAAGCTCGACGAATTGGTATGCAATCAAGCACAATAATAAATGCCCCAAATAAGTGTTTGCCAGACACTCGGATATAATCCGAATGATATGCGTCCGTTTGACAGGTTGGCGCGACCAACTCGGACTGGGTGTCAACCCAAATAGATCTATTCATAACATCCGCGCTTACAAGTAATTAACGGTTCATGATTCAAGGGGACTTAAATGGCAATGTGGTAACTTAGGCAAAGTAACGGTTTTAATACTTGTGTCCAAAAAAAGTAAGCAATGTATTCCCACCCCGAGGGTTTAGAAATCATGTACAAATAATGTAAAAATCGGGGCTATGAAACACACCTTAGCAAAAGCAAATCCCGATTGGTAAATTGGCAAACGGTAAATTAAGTCCGATAACTCTAATCGCGACCTAAATAATACATATGTCTTAGGTTCGAAAACAAGGTCATGCACGCAAGTTCATACTCTATTTTATCACTTGTACATGTTTGTTGTAATGTTTATCGTCAAAAATATAGTTGCGTCAATTTGATCGTTTATTTAGAAAATCACCCTTTTTAGAAAACGAAACTTGTTAATCTCGTGATCAAATTTTAGTCGTCACGTTAATAGATATTCTGAAAATTTCTAACGCGCCTAACAAGTGTATATAATGTTCTACCATTTTCATTTACGCCATTCTAGCCAAAATACACTCTAAAGGGTCCAAAATCCACTTCAATTAATTCTAACATCTTTTTCTAATAGCCAAAAATAAGCTGTCAATGTATATGTCGTCGTAAACTTTCTTTAGGCCATAACTTTTTCGTCGTAGCTCCGTTTCTTAAGTTTTAACTGTCCTCGCGAAAGTATTTCAGTATACTATCGGATTTCTAAGGTCTCGGCTAGTGTAGTTACCATTTAACATCATTTTTCATCTCTCAAAATTCCTAACAGCTTCAACAATTTTCAAAAAATTTAGTTTTCGTCGCATAAATTGAAACTAACGTATATTTTTCGTTATATGCCCGTTTTAACTCATTCAAGCGGCTACATTTTCGTTATTGAGTCTATTTTCTATATTTCTAGCCTAAACTTGTCACTAAGCTTCTGAGTTTTCTGTGTTAATCAAAACAGGACAGATTCATTGTCAAAGTGTCAAACTATTTTTCCTAGTCTTCTAGTTATTATAACCATTTAACAACAACTCCAAATCTAGTCCTAGTTCATCCACCAATTTCTCAACATAACAATAGTGATCTAAAACTAACTTAGCAATATTTAAGAGTCCATTTTCATGAATGTAATTGATCATCAATCATAGTAAAGATTACAAGTTTCACTAACATATATATATATATATATATATATATATATATATATATATATATATATATATATATAATATATATGATGTTTATCATCACTTTCTTGTTGAGATTTTCACCAACTAGTTTTCTTTTGATCAAAACTTGTTTAAAACATGGCCTTTTGTTAAAAGATCATTGTGGATATAAAGTTTTGTCAACATGTACAAAGTGATAAACTAAGTATATACACTTGAACTAGCATTATGACATGAAAAGCATGAAGTTTAGTGTACTTACAAAAGGAGATTAGTGAGATGAGAATGTAAGACACTTGATTAACCCAAGAATTAGTGTTCCAAACCCTTGCTAGAGTACCCTAATTATACTTGAACTTAACCAAAATCAAGCTATCTCCTCCTTGCTCCTCTTAAGTGTGTCGAATTTATATATGAAATGGGAGGTGATATATTTGTTTTTCTCTTGAACTAGTTAGTGCAAAAATGGTGCAAGAACACATGTATTTATACTAAGGGTTTTCAAACTTGGTATAGTTGGTCAATAAACATCATTTGGCTATGTTGAGGGGGGTTGGCCGAATGGGGGCTAGGGGGGGGGGAACCATTTGGTGGTCAAGCCTCCAATTTGAGATATTAGTCTTTCGTGTTTTATGGATTTTGTTGGCTAATTAATGTTGTGATGTAAACTTGTTTAGTAAATATTTTTAGGATATGAGGGGGGGGGGGGGCATATGTATAATACTTGGAGTGGATTCAAGAGTGTATATGTTGTATGTATTGGGTATTAGAAATAGGTATTGGTTGTTGTTTCGGTGATTAACGAAAGTTATACGTAATTAGACGTAAGATATAAAGAATTTACCTTAGGCGTAAGGAAATATTTTTAGAACTTTGGTAATAAGTTAGGAAGTATAAAAATACATTGGAAATAATCGTTGGGAGAAATGGGTATATCGGGTGTTAAATTTTTAAATTACGAATAGCGTTTGTTGAATTGACAACCGTAAGTAATTAAAGAAAAGGAAATTGTTTCAGGGTTTAAAATTGTGAACCAGAGTAGGAGCAAGGTACTGGAAAGTTGTGGACTAAATATAGCCTAAGTCCTAGTGTACTTGAAATATATTCTAAGTTTCACGTTGGTTCAAGTAAAAAAAAGTTATATGTGAATTGTTCTCAAATAAAAGTCAAGAAAATAAATTCGAGTTTGTTGAATAGTATTGACCTGTAAATTAGCGGGTTGTCATACAAATGGGGTTTATATAGTTTCTGTCAGCAGGGTCGATGGCGTCTCAACTAAGTTAATACGGCGCATCTAGGTAATTTCGCTTGGGGTCCGATATTTTAATATTCAGGAATATTCGTAAATCGTCATAAGATACGGTGTACCTTCAGTCTTCATGCGGCGCATATTTCTTCAGTATCTTGGATTATTTTGGTGAAGTCTTGAGATTGATAAGCTGCGTATCTGGAATGTCATGTGGCATATCTGGAGTAAAACAAGTCGGATCTTCTCATTGACCAAGGTTTCATATACGGCGTATGAGATAAATTCCATACGGCGCATGCTTCAAAGTCAGGAAATGGTCTTCATATTCGTCTAAGTCTTTATGTACGGCGTATCTGTCTAGAATGATACGGCGTATCTTCCGTCAGTTCAGTAGACTTTTCCAACTTGATCCATTTTGCTCCAATTTTCGTCAAATATAGCTAACTTTCACCAAACGCTTGTTTATAATTGAGAATTATAAAAGTAAGCGATTAAGTATCGATTCTCATATAAAACAACATAAAAAAACTAATAACATAGGATAAATGATGCCAATAAAATGTACTTATTTGATATCATCAAATATCCCTCCACTTGAACTTTACTTGTCCTCAAGTAAACCTTAGATTTAAACTTATGAAAATTTATCCTAAATACAGCTTAGGATTTATTTTTATAGTTTTAAGCATTCATTCGTTTTGATTATAATTTTACAACCAAACACCTCACGAAGTAGGAAAATGAAATCATTCAAATCACTCAACTAATCTATGTGGTAACATTTAGGTAATTCGCTCAATTGCTCGCCCGTGACGAATATTCTATCATAAGCTTGGCAAGGATACACATCTCCACCACTAAAGCTAAGGAGTGACAAGTCTAAAGCGGTAAATTGGGTTATGATAAGGCTTAAGGGTTAAACCTAGCTTCATTCAAACATCTCCTGCACAAACTTATTAGCTCGCTGGCGCGAGTCCTCGATTCCTCAAACAACGGATGGTCACTAGTATGTTTCTCGGTTCACTGGCGCGTTATTTTCATAACGGATGGTCACCAAGTCACACTCTAGATCGCTGGCACTCATTAGATATCTAAATCGGATGGTCACTACCTTATTCATGCATTTGACATTCTCACTTAGCCATTACCATATCCGGATGCTCGAAAGCTAACAATGAATACAATAACTTGGTAAAAGGTTAGGGATTAAACATTGGGAAATACATAAATTGGTGTTAAATAAAATAAACAAAACAAATAGATTAAGTCCTAACAAGTGTGGTTAATTACTTCCCAACCATCCCATGAATAAGACACAAATCATAGACTAATTCACGCTTTAACACGAAAACTCACATTTTAGTAGGTAGACATGAATTAAACTCAATAATATCTCATTTAGAGAATAAACCTTAGTTGGCGTTCCCATAACGGCCAACTTCCTTTCAATCCATAAATATAATACAACAAGCAGTAGCGATATCTCTACTAGTACATAACTTTACATTGTTGATTTATAATACGTACCAACTTCTTCTTTCTTCTTTCTTTTCCCTTTTTTTGATTTTTTTACATCAAATAAACTAGATGGTGTAAAATTTCACCACGTCACTATCACAATAAATCTGGATAATTTATCTCTATACTTTTCATAACTTCAGACATAAAGGTAATAGTGAAAGTAGTAAACACACGAAAATGAAAAATACAATATCTACTTTCACTTCATTGCATTGTGCAATTCCCGACCTAACCAAAGATAATAATTTATGCACACGAACACAGGAAACGCGGGGAATACACACTTATACCAAAAGCGACTAACCACGAACTTAAATCTACAGGGTAGGCTAAGGTGTAAGGGCGTAACGAAACATTTTAACATTGGTGTAAGAAATGAAAGGAATGGCTCTGAGGGTTTTTCTAGGGGTATCTTACTCTAAAAATGAGAGTAAGAAAGGGTTTAACATGGGGTTAACTAACCAATGTAGTTAGTTAATAACACAGTACATATATAGGCTATTTGGGTGTAATCCTAGAAATTTAGCTAGTTAGATAAGTCACTCCAATTATATCAATAATACTCATTATGGTGGTCTCGAATAGTATACAAGCCAAGTTATAAAGTTTACTACAAGTCACCGGCACACTCATATATTTGTGGAATTTGGTAAAATATTGGGAAACAGAATAGGCTTAATTCTCACAATATGGAAATAAGGGTTATGTGTGCGGTCATGCAACTTAGATTTAACAAAAACATGCTAGAAATTTTTTAAATTTAAGCATATTAAACACATGTTAAGCAAATTTTTGAAAAATAAGGACAAGTGTCGTTCTAATTCTCCACCCCCCGCTTAAGATAAACACTGTCCTCGTTGTTTAAAATTGAGATTAAAAATAGGAAATAGAAAGAATTAGAACAGAAAACTCCCCTAAGATTTGCTCGGTGTGATCCTCCATTATGCGTTTGTGAGCAACTTTTTATTTTCTGTGTGTAAGTGGTGTTCAAGCCTCCATGAATGGCGTACGACACACAGAAAATTTTAGAACGTATGTAACCACCACTTCATTGTAAACAACCTGTGTTAATTTAAAAATCACAGCTAGTGCAAATCATGTTAATCGTTGGTTAGTAATAATAAACCTAAAAATAAAAAATAAAAATCTGGAAATTTCATCAGATCTGTCGATACGCCGCACCCATGGTAAGGGATGCGCCGTATCAAGCCTAGAATAAATACGAGTCAGAAAAATCTGATACGACGCATCCTTAAACATAGATGCGCCGCATTGAATCAACTAACAGATTGTTCAAAATGCAGAAAATTAAAATGCAGAAAAATAAAGGATAGATATAACCTGTGCAGTCGATACGCCGCATCCATGGGAAGAGATGCGCCGCATCGATGTGCAGGTCTGACAGACTCGATAAAAAAAAAACAATAAAGATAAATCCGGGTTGTCTCCCAGTGAGCACTTTTCTTTATTCCAGAGTCTTTAAGTTAGACTCATCTCCAGCTCCTATTCCAGTATTTCTGGTTCAAACTTGACAACTTCGTTATCCACGTTGTTTAGGTAATTATCAAAGTATTTCTTTAAGCGTTGTCCGTTCACCTTGAAGATATAATCATTTTTATCACCTATTTCTACAGTTCCGAAAGGGTAAACCGTTTTAACAATAAACGGACCCGTCCATCTTGATCTCAGTTTTCCAGGATACATCTTCAATCTAGAATTGAATAGTAGAACTTTTTTCCAACCAAGAAATCTTTGTCCCCACGGAGCCGGGAATCATGCCATCATTTGGTTCGTTCCTTTTAGATTTTAGTAATCTTATAAGCTTAGTCACGCAACTCGAAAAGTTCATTAAGTTGCATGAAACGATTTTTAACATCTGCTTCCATATCCATGTTGCACTGTTTCAAAGCTCAGATTGATGCGCCGCATCAATATTCTCGATACGCCGTATCCAGTTACAGATAACAGAATCAACAGTAAATTTATTAATAAAGGGATTATCATCTACTTGATCTTCTATAGCAATAGTTTCTTCCAAATTTTTAAGCAGGAAAGAATCAAGTAGGTCGTTTTTTAATAACACTTGAGTAAATTGGTCAATAGTATCATCAGTAATATCAACGCTATAACATTCATCATCCTCGGAGGGAGGGTTTTTCATAGATTGCTCCATATTAAACTCAACCTCATTTTCCCCTATCTTAAGAGTTATTTTCTTATTAAAGACATAGCCCGAGCAGTGGCTAAAAAGGGTTGACCTAATATTATAGGTGTCCTAGCATTTTTAGGAATATCAAGGATAACAAAGTCAATAGGTAAATTAAAATTTTCAACTATAATTAAAATGTTCTCGGCTATTCCTCTAGGATATTGTATTGATCTATCGGCTAGTTCTAAGCACATCTTAGTAGGTTTGGGTTCACCAAGACCTAGTTTCTCATACATAGCAAATGGAATTAAACTTATACTAGCTCCTAGATCAGCTAAAGCATTTCCAATGTGTAAATCATTAATTTGACAAGGAATAGTGAAACTCCCTGGGTCTTTTTCTTTTGATGGTAGTTTATTGAGCAAGGCGGCTGAGCTTCTTTCACTTATCGTTACTGTAGAAGCTTCTTCGAGCTTGGATTTGTTAGTCAACAAAATCTTCAAATATTTGGCACACTTAGGCATTTGGACAAGAGCTTCTATAAATGGGATGCTGAGTTGAAGTTGCTTGCGATATTCCAGGAATTTTCTTTGATAAGCGTATTCTTTTTCTTTCCTTAGACGGTTAGGGAAAGGAAGGGACGCTCGTGTTGGTTCAATAATGGGTTCATTCTTGATTTCAGGTTCTCAATCAACTTCTTTTGGAACATTAGGTTCAACATTCTTAACCCCAGGGGACCTATTGTTATCGTTTTTAACCTCAGTGGTTTCTCCAATTTGAAAGGTAGATTTGCCACCTCTAGTCGTTATTCCTTTGAGGTCGTGCATTTGGAACAAAACTTCCTTAACCACTTTTGACAATTGGTGCACTTCAATTGTCAATTCCCAAATCATATTGTTTTGTCCTTGTAGCAAGAGTTCATTGGTAGTCTTGAACTCCTTGATAAAGGTTTCTACCTCATAGTGTTCTTTTTTGCCTTTCACTGGAAAACCTTGATATGATCTCGTCGATTGTTAATTTGATTTGCGGCCTTCCGAACCAGTTTGGGAAAATTTCAATCATGATTCCTGAAACACAAAACAAATTGGATTCAAAGTAAAAACTTTCTAAAAGACAGGAAAATTTATTTTAATCTTCACAGATTGTGGATACGCCGTATCGACAAGAATCGATACGCTGTATCGAAAAGAATCGATACGTCGTGCCTTGTTAGTTTAAAGAATTCGAATCCGTTTTTAATAAATGATAGATACGTCGCATGAGAAAAACTCATGCGCCGTATGGTGTTTAGGGTTTTGAAAAATAATTTTGATTAAAAACAGGGTACGCCGTATCTAGAGGGATAAATACGTCGTAGTCAAATTAATTAAATAAGATAAGATGTATATAAAATAAAAACACAATATGCCGTATCTAAATAAATAGATGCGACGTATCGTTTAGTAGCAAAATAAAGCAGATAGTAACAATGCAGAAAAACAGAAAAACGAAAAACAAACAAAAATTACAGAAAACAACAAACATGAAAACAGAAAATATGCAGAAAAATACAATGAATACAAATAATACAAATACATAACAAAGTTAACAAATAAAAACAAAAAAAATTAAAAACTAATTAAGTTAATTCTAAATTAAAATATTAACAGATATTTTAGTATTAAATAATTCACTCCTCGGCAGCGGCGCAAAAAACTTGATGCGTGCGTATATCGTTGTAGAATAGATTATTTTATCATGTTTTAAATTTATATTTAGCCGACTTATCATATAACACACACTAATGGACAGTGTACCCGATCAATGTACCTAGTTGGTAAGTAGCGAGTGGAACGTTAACACCTAGATATCTATCAGTATTTTAATCCTAAGTTAGTTCTAATGCCCTAATCTAACGCAAGGGGGTTTTTCAGCCTGAGAGACTGACACAATTGTGTAGATTATATAAAACAGTAAATAAAACTAAGGGAATGAATAAGCGAATAGCAAACACGTACACATATAGAAAACAGACACAGATAAGAGGTCGAGCCGATAGTAGGAAAACTTGTCACAGGTTTAAATGCTTAGCTGTATAAGATGAGTGCTAAAATATATTCTCTCTCAGTGGAGTCTTAGTTACAGGTGTGTAAACACTTAATGATTACTAGGTTTATGTTTTATTTATCCTTTTTACAGGCTTACATTAACTATGCAAACGATGTTAATGAAGTAATTGTGCGAGCCTACGTTGACAAGGCGCGATAAATCCTAATACGTAATCAAAGGACATGCATAAAGAAACCAAATAAACATCAAATACTCTTTATAACAACTGGAAAATATTAAGTTCAATCAAATAGTGAAAAGACGCTAACTCAACCATTAACAGATTGCTAATACAAGTAAACGAGTTTTCCTATGAATTAAACTACTAGCAGGACCTTCTTACTGCTCTGAATTCTTCCTTTAGGTTGTGTCTTTTGCTGCCAATTCGTCTGTATTCTTCCCCTTAGGGTTTGTGTTGCACTTGTATATTGAATGTGGCTGTCAAATGGGGTTTATATAGTTTCTGTCAGCAGGGTAGATGGCGTATCAACTAAGTTGTTACGGCGCATCTAGGTAATTTCGCGTGGGGTCCAAGATTACAATATTCAGGAATATTCATACATCGTCATAAGATACGGCGTACCTTCAGTCTTCATGCGGCGCTTTTTCTTCAGTATCTTGGATTATTTTGGTGAAGTCTTGAGATTGATACGCCGCATATCTGGAATGTCATGTGGCATATCTGGAGTATAACAAGTCGGTTCTTCTTGTTGTCCAACGTTTCATATACGGCGTATGAGATAAATTCCATATGGCGCATGCTTCAAAGTCAGGCAATGGTCTTCATATTCGTCTAAGTCTTTATGTACGGCGTATCTGTCTAGAATGATACGGCGTATCTTCCTTCTGTTCAGTAGACTTTTCTATCTTGATCCATTTTGCTCCAATTTTCATCCAAAATAGCTAACTTTCACCAAACGCTTGTTTATAACTGTGAATTAAAAAACTTAAAAACTAATTAAGTTAATTCTAAATTAAAATATTAACAGATATTTTAGTATTAAATAATTCACTCCCCGGCAGCGGCGCCAAAAACTTGATGCGTGCGTATATCGTTGTAGAATAGATTATATTATCAAGTTTTAAATTTATATTTAGCCGACTTATCATATAACACACACTAACGAGCAGTGTACCCGATCAATGTAGCTAGTTGGTAAGTAGAGTGTCGAGCACTAAGAGTGGAATGTTAACACCTAGATATCTATCAGTATTTTAATCCTAAGTTAGTTCTAATGCCCTAATCTAACGCAAGGGGGTTTTTCAGCCTGTGAGACTGGCACAATTGTGTAGATTAGATAAAACAGTAAATAAAACTAAGGGAATGAATAAGCGAATGGAAAACACGTACACATATAGAAAATAGACACATATAAGAGGTCGAGCCGATAGTAGGAAAACTTGTCACACGTTTAAATGCTTAGCTGTATAAGATGAGTGCTAAAATATATTCTCTCTCAGTGGAGTCTTAGTTACAGGCGTGTAAACACTTAATGATTACTAGGTTTATGTATTATTTATCCCTTTTACAGGCTTACATTAATTATGCAAACGATGTTAATAAAGTAATTGCGCGCGAGCCTACGTTGACAAGGCGCGATAAATCCTAATACGTAATCAAAGCACATGCATAAAGAAACCAAATAAACATCAAATACTCTTTATAACAGCTGGAAAATATTAAGTCCGGTCAAATAGTGAAAAAGACACTAACTCAACCATTAACAGATTGCTAATACAAGTAAATGATTTTTCCTATGAATTAAAGTACTAGCAGGACCTTCTTACTGCTCTGAATTCTTCCTTTAGGTTGTGTCTTGTGCTGCCAATTCATCTGTATTCTTCTCCTTAAGGTTTGTGTTGCACTTGTATATCGAATGTGGCTGTCAGCAGGGTCAATACAGCATATCAACTAAGTTGATACGGTGCATCTAGGTAACTTCGCGTGGGGTTCAAGATTATAATATTCAGAAATATTCGTACACCATCATAAGTTACGGCGTAACTTCAGTCTTCATGCGGCGCATATTCTTCAGTATCTTGGATTATCTTGGTGAAGTCTTGAGATTAATATGCCGCATATCTGGAATGTCATGCGGCGTGGAGTAAAACAAGTCGTATCTTCTTGTTGACCAAGGTTTCATATACAACGTATGAGATAAATTCCATACGGCGCATGCTTCAAAGTCAGGCAATGGTTTTCATATTTGTCTAAGTCTTTATGTATGGCGTATCTGTCTAGAATGATACGTCGTATCTTCCTTCAGTTCATAGACTTTTCCAACTTGATCCATTTTGCTCCAATTTACGTCCAAAATAGCTAACTTTCACCAAACGCTTATTTATAACTGAGTATTATAAAAGTAAGTGATTAAGTATCGATTCTCATATAAAATAACATAAAACAAATGAATAACATAGGATAAATGATGCCAATAAAATGTACTTATTTGATATAATAAGTACCTATTCGCTGTAGTGTAGTATAGGTAGGTCCAGGGGATTGATCGTTCTCTAGGGGAATAGTATTGTTATGTCAAAATGTATGACGAGAAAGGTCTAGAGGTGAGGGATAATTATTTTTATATTTTTATATTTTTTTAAAAAACAATTAAAAATCTCAGTTTTGAAGGAGTGGGCAGAATTTGTTGCTAATTAACTAACCCAAAACTAATTATAAAACTAAGATAATTGAAAATAAATGGAAAAAGTATATTGGATGACTTTTTATGATAGGGAAAAACGTGTTTACTTAGATTTAGTTACTCCATAGTTATCTCCTATTGATCTGTCGAATTGTCACGTCCTTGTTTTAGTTGAAGCGTTGTATTCCTTAATATCGGTCGTGGGTAGGTGCCAAATTCCCCAACTCTATGAATCTTAGTCTCCCCTAAAAACCTTAAAGTCTATTAACTTTTCTAAGATCTACAAGCCACAATTCATGCAATAAATACAACGAGAAAAACCGATAGTGCACTATGCGGTTGCGTTTTCTAAGACGTTCAAGCTAGTTACATATAAGAGGTCAGCCAGTTCTCTTAGCCTAACGCGAGGCAATAACTAAACAAGAGACAACAAATCAATATTCAACAACGAGGTTTCACTAGATCTAAGCAAACACAAATAAACTTAAGCTAGCATGTTAAAACAAAGAAAAGATAAACACATAATCAAACAATACATAGACATATCGAATGATTAAAGGGATACTTATCTTTATTGAAATATGAAGTTCAAGGGCTTTGAAAGCCTCACAAAAGCTGTTAAATTCGTCCCAAAACCCTACTTTAAGATATTCTCCAAAGATGTCTCTCCAATAATGAAAACATGCGAATATATGTATAGGATTACAATTGTGACGGCGTCACTTGCAAAGTGTGACACCGTTAGCTCACCGTTGTTTAGGGTTTCATCTTGTGCAAGTCGCCATTATGACGGCGTTAGGAATGACTTGAGGCCGTTACTTGATAAACCTTCTGGGCCATCTCTTGTTAGTTTAAAACGTGACTCCCATCTTCAATTAACACCTGACGGCGTCAGGTTATAGTGTCTTCAGATTCTTCTGGGGCGTCACTTGGTAGCTTTCCACTAGAAATCTAGTTTGATTAACAAATGACGGCGTCACGTTGAAGCTTTTGATGCCGTCAGACTCCCATGTTTGACAGAATTTTGCGACTTCGTCATTTTCTTCACTTTTTCGTTCAAATACGTCTATAATGTGCCAATTTCTAGAATTCTCTTCCCAAGTACCTAAAATACAAAAAGAAATGATTTGTTTATCCAGTTGAGCAGTTGATTGAATTCCTTAGCTTGTTTAAGGTTTGGTTATATTAGATAAATCTAACACAACTATGATAGAAACGGTGTTTTAAGTGTGTTAAAGATTATACGAAATATAATCTTTAATATTAAGAAGAATTCTAATGTAACAGTATCACGATGAACAAACAGATTAACAAACAATAAGCCTCAATATTATTAATGAATAATACGAATACTCTTCACAGTATTAGGGTTACAAAACCTTGAAGCTATAACTCTATGATAATCGTACGTATCTAACTCTATGCCCTAGGACCTCCTTTTATACACCAAGGAGTCCTAGTCGGCTTACAATTCTTTCTCTCCAAGAAAAATCTTTTCTAAATCTTTTCTATAATTATCTAAACATATTACACGACTTTACAATGTATATCTCATAAGCAGTAGTAACTAAAACGCCTAACAGTAGTAACTTTACTCTGGTAGCATTAACTTTGTCAACAGTCTTAACTTTGTACTGACAGTAGTAACTTTGTTCTTGCAGCAGTAACATACTTAGAATATTTTCCTTGAAGTTCTTCAGCAGCATTAACTTGCACTAGTAGTTGTAACTTTAACACCATCAGTTGTAAACACTTAGCATATTCTTTATTGAAGTTTAAGAGCAGTCTTAAATCCATAGAGCAGCAGTAACAACAAGAAGGCTTTTAATCCCAACAATCATCCCCTAAACTTGTTATTCTTCTTCAAAATCATCAAGTTTCTTCATTTAAAGCTTCATAATCACCAGGAGGATACTTCCAAACACTTCACTTAATGTTGATCTGTTGTATGATGAACCAAAGAAGCTCATAAGACATTTCACTATCATATTCCAGTTCAAGCTTATTCTCCAGCATCATTGAAAGTGTAGTCTTAGTGAGGGGATACTTCTTCTCCACCAACATGTAGATCTTCATGGATTGCATCATCAAAGAATGAACTTCACAAGAGTCAAATAGCTTCCAGTGCAATACTTTGTCCCCATGCTGTTTCTTCCGTACTTCATCCAGTTCATGTGGTTCAAACATTGTTTTTAGATCTCCCTACAACACATAATCATAATCTGAAGCTGGCACCTTCAATGGCCTTGTTGACCCATACTTGGCTTTAACTAGTGCCCACAGAGTTTCCAAGTCCTCTCTATCAAAACTTTTAAGCATTTGACTAAATCTTGTAAACACTTTTTCTTTTCCATAAGCCCTGATTATCACCGGTACATTTTCTTTCCCTCTGTATAGATCTTCCAGTCAACAATCCCTGGAGGCTTAGTAGCCAAAGGTACATCATCAATATGTATTTCTTCATCATCCTGAATAACTACCATAAACTGTTTGAGCTCTGCTGTATCTTTGTCTTCATCCACCTTTTGCTTCTTTTTCATCTCATGCTCCAATTCTGTACCAGCTCCCTTATTAGCTTCTTCTAACAACTCAATGTTCAGGTCAACAAATGTGTTTACTCTCTTGATAGCACTATCAAACTTGGCTTAGATGGTCTCTAAGTCAAAATGTTTCAAACTTCCAGGCCTCCATCCTTCCATGTTCTTCAAGTAGGTACACATAATCTTCTTGTGCTGAGCTTTGGTTGGTGGTTTGTTCCTCTTTTCTTCTGCCCTTTTGGCTACAAAGTGTTTCCTCCTCTTCTCTAGGAACTCCACAAATAAATTTTCCTTCTCAACCTCAGACAACTGCTTTCTCTCTCTTCTTCTTTCAATCTTTGAGCTAGTAGATGATCAACCTCAACCTTTGCTTGTATGCCATCCCATGTGTTCATTAGGGAAATATTGGCTTCATCTTTCTCAGCTGCAATTCTTGATTTCTCTGCTAATATTATGTCTTCCTCATCAAACTCAGCTTGTAGCCTTCTAGATTCTTCTTCATCAAGCCTGAGTTGATCTTTCTTGCACACAGGTTCAATCAATTTACTCTTTACCCTTACCATGTGGTTGTTTTTGAACTGTTGTTGTTGTAGATTGAGCTGGCTCTTTGATGACAACCCTTTTCTCCTTGGGTCTTGTGCTCTTTAATTCTTTGAGTGCTTGAGCTATAGTGATCACATCAATAGTAGTTGTAGTTGTTGTAGCATTACTAACCTTTTCACCAACAACTTTAACTTGAGCAACATCAACATTTATCTCAGCAGTAGAAACCAACTCATCTTCAATAACATTTTCATCAACATCCACATCTTTAACAACAAAATCATTTCCTTCATCAAACATCTGCTTATCCTCCCCTGCAGCCTTGTCATCATTCCTCCCCTGTTTGGATGCATCCTCATCCAAATTTTCATCACTATTTGAGGATTCCACTCTTGATGTACTACCAACCTTTTATAACCTTTTGAGCTTATGTGTTCTTGACCTTTTCCCAGTTTCAAGCTACTTTACCCTCTTTTTCAAACTTGTAATCTCCTTCTGTTGTGAGGATGTAAGCTTCTTCAAATCAAGAACCTCTTTTTGTAAGTTGGTACAAAGTTTCATCAATTCATTAAGTTGCATACTACCCTCGTCACTTCGGAGTGTGTTACCTCTCCTGAGTGGTGAATCATTGGGTTGTTTAGACATAGTCTCAAACCTAGTTTGAGCATCTATATCCCCCATAGTTTCTTGGCACCTGGGACCATCACCTGAATTAGTTCCTTGGAACTTGACTCATTAGATGTTGCCTTGGATTGGGTCTTACTTATGTTACCACTGCCCTGCTCTGCTCCTAAGCTAGAAGCAGTAGTGGTAGCCCTCACCAAACTGTCACCCCCTCCTTATGGACAACCTCATCTACTACAATGGTTGTAGGTGCACTAGACTGAGGTATCTCAGTGCCCTTTCTCTTAGGCTTCCTAGGGTTTTGTGTCTTTTATGGTTGAGAGGATGATGTTGTCAAAATGGTGTGTGTGTGTGTGTTGGGGATCAGTGAGAATTGTTGAACCTTCACCCAATTGTGGTTGGTTTAGTGCTACCATTGTTGGAAACAAAGGTGTCACTGTACTAGAAAAACCTTTTCCCATCCTCCTTATATTTGAGAAAATCTTTTTAGTATGAGAGGGTGCAATATAAACTCTTTTATGATTTGGTTTTTCAGTAAATTGTTTATCCATGAAAACTTGTAAAAACCTTGGATACATTAAAATTTTGCCATACAAATTATCCAAGTTCTTAACCATACTATCAAAAATCAATTTGGAAAAATTAAATTTTTGGTATGTAGCCAAGTAGATAATGGCAGATCCCATATTACTACTAAACTCATTCCAACCAGTAGTCTTTGGACATAGACACTGTAAGATAGTATGAATAAGGAATTTCCATTGATGGGAGAAGAATGCTTTATAAAAAGTAAGTTTTTCAGAAGGTTTTTCATACCCCATCAATGCAAGATTTTCAAAAATAGTAGAATTAGATAAACACTCAACACCTTCATCATCTGGTAGTCAAAGATTTCTTCTAACAGATGTTTCAGTGATGATTATCTTCTTTCCTTCTACAAGGGTATGTAACTGTACTTCCCCTTTGATGGTTTTGGCCACAGCAGAAGACCAGAACTATTCAATGCAGGAAACATATATAGTGGAATTAACCATAAGTGCATACCTTATAGGGTGTGCATTAAGAAAATCCACTATCTCTTCAAACCCTTCACTTTCAGTGGGTTTGGACAAGAAAGCGACCATATTGTGAGAATTAGCAAATTTTAGTGTCGCCATTCTGTTTGATGTGGAGATTTGTGTTGGGTTTTGCGATTAGATGATAAAATTGAGTTAGGGTTTGTTTTTGGAGAGTATATGAACGAATGAAATCGATTAAACAAGTGAATGAATGATTTAAACCATTACTCGATTGAATTTATAAAACTGTACCCTGAACAACCCAATAGTAGTAACCCAACAGCAGAAAGTTATGCCTAGCAGCAGTAAGTTATGCCTAGAAGCAGTAAGTTATGCCTAGAAGCATTAACTTATGCCTAGCAACATTAACCTTGAGTTACCAGCATTGACTCAAACTCCAATCCAAACAGCTTTTCCATCATCAATCTAACACTTTTCCATGCTTTTCCTGCAAAATGTTAGTCCCAAAACCAAACATATCCTACATCTTGTGTTTTCTTGCTTTTAATTATACCAAACAGTTGTAAGTATAACTAACAGCAGAAACTTAGCAATTTTAAGTATAACCAGCAGTATTAATTATAATTAACAGAAAAAAACACTTAATGACTTGAATAACAGTACTAATTCATACAAAAATCTACAAAAACATGAAGAGATCAAAAACTTTAAAGATTTAACATTCCAATACTAGCAATCAAATATTGAAATCTACTTACCTCAAAAGCTTTTGTAAGCAAATCTGCAACATTCTTGTCATTATGGATTTTAACCATTTGAATCAATTTCTTTTTATTGCAAACTCTAATTAAATGATGTCTGATCTCTATATGCTTTTTTTTGAATGAAAAACATGATTTTTAATTATGCACATAGTACTGTTATTGTCAATAAAGATTTTGGTATGCATAAAATTGTACCTATAATCAAGTAGTTGATTCTGAATCCAAAGCACTTGTCCATAGCAACTTGAAGCAGCCACATATTCAGCTTCTTTTTTGTGAAATTTGCAACCACTGTCTATTTCTTACATGGCCATGATACCAATCTACACCCAAGAAATTGACAACCTACTGTTGTAGACTTCCTATTCAAGCTTGCTCCAGCATAATCACTATCAGCGTATGCTATCAAATCAAAAGGAGAATCTTTTGGATACCAAAGGCCCAATTTTGATTGACCTTTTAGGTACCTAAAAATCCTTTTCACAACATTAAGATGTGAAGCTTTTGGATTGACTTGGTATCTAGCACATGCACACATTGCAAACATAATATCAGGTCTTGAAGATGTCACATACATCAATGAACCAATCATTGATTTGTACAGATATACATCCACTTCTTCACCATCTTGATCTTTGAGTAGAGGCTTTGAAGTTTCCATTGGTGTGCTTGCAGTCTTGACTTCTGTAAACCCAAATTTCTTCAAAATTTCAGCAACATATTTATCTTAACTGATAAATATACCATCCTTCTTCTGCTTCAATTGTAATCCCAAAAGAATGTAAGTTCTCCCATAGAACTCATCTGAAACTTCTCATGCATCAACTTCTCAAATGCAAGCTATAATTCCTTCTTTGTTGAACCAAAGATGATATCATCCACATACACCTATACCAGCAAAATATCACCTTTGTCCCTTTTGATGAATGGTATTGTCAATTTTTCCTCAGTGAAACCCATTGTCTAACAGATATGTTGACAAGGTTTCATACCATTCTCTAGGAGCTTGATATAGCCCATACAGTGCTTTTTCAACCTTGTATACTCTATCAGGAAAATATGGATCTTCAAACCCTGGTGGTTGACATACATACAGTTCTTCTTCAATCTTCCCATAGAGAAAAGCACTATTGACATCCATTTGATACACCACAAAATCTTTGAATGAGATATAAGCTAAGAATAGCCTAATTGCTTCAATTCTTACAACAGGGGAAAAGACTTCATCATAGTCAATCCCTTCTTCTTGTGTATACCCTTGAGTAACCAATCTTGCTTTATTTCTTATCACAATTCCCCTTTCATCCTTTTTATTCCTGAAAACCCATTTAGTACCTATAGCCCTTTTTTCATTAGGTAACTCCACCAAAGTCCATACTTCTTGTAACTTGAATCGTAGAAGCTCTTCCTGCATAGCCTCTATCCAACTTAGATCATTCAATGATTGAATTACCTTTTTGGGTTCCACTTTTGATAAAAGGCAAGCAAACAAGCAGTTTTGAATGTCTTAATGATTTGTTCTTTGCTTGAATTACCTTGTTTGTGTAGCTGATTGCACATCTCCAATCACTTGATCAAGAGGATGATACTTATGAATTCTTGTAGTTGGAGTAGGACTGACTTGGATTGTTGTATCCAAATTGTTCATGTCAGCCACTTCAACATCATCTTTATCAGCACTTGATTAGTCAGATAAGCCAATATCTTCCAAAGCAGGCATTTCTGGATCAAATGGAAGTTCAATGCTTATGGTAGGATCAACAGCATTAACTTTTATGCCAGCAGCATTAATAGTCGAACTACCAGTATTAACATTGTTAGTGCTGTTTCCATCACTAGCAGTATTAACATCATTAGTGCTGTTAACTTTATCTTTCTTCTCTTGATCATCACATTCACTTTCTGTTCTTCGATCTCCATTAACATTCTTTTCATCATCATTTGAATCTTCATTATCACTTGAAGGTTTGACTTCATCTTCTTGAGAACTCTTTGGATCTTGGGAAAATTGTGGATCAGCAGTCCACAATGGTAGCAAAATGTAGTCTTTGATAGGTTCTGTCTCCTTTCTAGTTTGACCTGCATCAGTACTTGCTTTTGTACCTTCAAAACCATTAGATTGTGTACCTGCAATAACTGGCTCATAATTCATTGTTCTTGTTAGTGCATCAATATCAAATAGCCAATCTGGTCCACTACCTACAACATAAGGTGTACTCTCACTAAACCTAATATGCAAGTTTTCTGTTGATGCAAATAATGCTCTAAAAACGTTATTTCTATCTTTCGATAACTTCACATTTTGAGGATGACAAAATGTGAAAACACGTTACGTTAAAATTAACGTAAACAAGTTTTTAATCGGAAGATCCCGTTTCTACACAAATCACTCTAGAACAAATTTACAACTTGACTAATGATCAAAGAAATGAATTTGTGCTTAAGACTTCACATTTTTATGTGACAAAACATTTTCTTCAAAAATATACTTTACAAATTATTTTTGAATAATTAAGAAATGTTTTAATGGAAAAATAAGTTTAAAATACATAACAGCTATTTCCCCCCCAAAATCAGCTCCAAACTTCCCCAAATAAGTTTTCACCAGAAAGACAAAAAGTGGAGCGTCTTTGTCTGACACGACTCCACGGTTCCACTAAATTTAGTGGAGCCGTGTGTGATTTAGTGGAGCCGTCCCTTTGTAACGGCCAGATTTTTTCTGCCTATAAATACCAACCCACTTCACAGATTTTGGGTATCCTTTCACACACAAAACTTTCTGAGTTTAATACTCTCTTCACATTTTCTTTCTTTGATCATTTAGATTAGTTTTCTTTTGTTCAAGAGTGATACTTTCATCCTATCAAGTGATCCTCTTCATTCCTCTTCAATAGCAAGAGAAGAACACAAAGTATCCAAGTAGATACAAAGTGTTGTGATTCCTCTTCAAGTGCAAGAGAAGAACTCAAGGTATCCAAGAAGATACAAGATTTTTAGTTTTAGTTAGGGGTCTTGTAATATTTGTTACACACTTGTTGTATCATAGCATACATCAAGATTATTTTTCTTTTGTGAGAGAGTGAGTGAAGATCATTGTGATCTTATAAGAGATATTGATTATCTCTTGAAGCCATTGGGCTAGTCTGATTGATCAAGTTGATCAAATGTAGATATAATAGGTTGAGTGAAGTGAGAGTTGATCATTGTGATCATGTCGAGATCTTGGAGATCTCTTGAAGCCATTGGGCTTGTGTGATTGATCAAGTAGATCATAGGTAGATCGGGTAGATCGAGTCTTGTGTGAAGTAGTAAAGGATCAAGTGGATCGTGGTAGATTGGTGCTAGCTAAGATTAGCACTCGACATCTAGCTTAGTGTCGGAAATAGGATAAGCGACGTGTATGGTTTTCTCCGCCTAAAGGGAGGTTGTTGACATAGTGCTTGAAACTCTCGAGTGTGGTACTCGGGGAGTGGAGTAGGGCGAAGAAAAGCTTTGTAGCCGAACCATTATATATCCTTTTGTCCCGGTTTGATCTTTCCATCTCTACTCTTTACATTCATTACTTATTATTAGTTAGTTTAGTGTGTAGTTCATATTGGTGTTGATTGATTGCACATAAGAATCGAATCAATGGTTTCCAATTGTAAAGTTTTTGAGAAAGTTTAAAAGAACTAAAAGAACTTAAAAACCGGGAAAACTATTCAACCCCCAAAGAGATAATTCTCATTGATCTAACTTTGGATGATGATGAAGAAGCCCACACACCACAAACCTCTACCAAATCAACTTTCTCAATCTCTATACCCCAAGCTCTATCAAAGAGCAACTCCATTTGGCCAACCACATCATCATCATCCTCCACCTTTAGGATTCCCAAATCCTTACCTCCACCAAGTCCACCACAACCTTTAGCTCTCACACTAATCCTCTCACCATCAACCCCCTTTGAACTTGGCAATAACACATCATCTTCATCACTTTCACCATCACCACAACCTTTAATGGGTCATCCCATTCTTTATCCCCTACAACCACATACCCTAAGTTGTCCTTGTTGTCACCACAACCAACACCTCATCATGTGCCTTAGAGATGAGTTGAGCCTTCAATTCTCCTACCATGAGCACCTCCTCCCACCACCACAAGGACCCATCATACTACCCCTCCACCACCAAATAGCCCAACCAACTAAACATAGTTATGTTTAGTTTCTCAAATAAAAGCTTAGGACCCTTTTGACATTTGAAGCAAATCTTGAAGTCTCTCATCACTAATGATATCTATGTGTTTTCTTGTAGTTTATTTTGCTTCTATGATGTAGTCATACATATATATGAAATTTGTTTTATTTTCATGAATGAATGGGCTTTCATGTGGTTGTTTCTTGTTTAGTTTTTGGCTACTTAGCCATATTTTTGTGATTAGATATTTGTCATATGTGCTACATGTTAGAACTTGTGTATTTGTTTTCTAACTTTGTTTTGTAGCACGAGTCATTGCTCGATTCCTTGATGTCCTCCAAACGAGGGGGAGTATACATCAAGGGGGAGCCTTACCAACCTTTTTGCTTCGACAAAAAGGGGGAGAAATGGGAGTAAACTCACTAAAAACTTGTTAAAACTAATTTTAACTTAAAATGAGTTTATGTTTTGTCATCATCAAAAAGGGAGAGATTGTTGATGCAAATAATGTTCTAAAAATGTTATTTCTATCTTTCGATAACTTCACGTTTTGAGGATGACAAAATGTGAAAACACGTTACGCTAAAATTAACGTAAACAAGTTTTTAATCGGAAGATCCCGTTTCTACACAAATCACTCTAGAACAAATTTACAACTTGACTAATGATCAAAGAAGTGAATTTGTGCTTAAGACTTCACATTTTTATGTGACAAAACATTTTCTTCAAAAATATACTTTACAAATTATTTTTGAATAATTAAGAAATGTTTTAATGGAAAAATGAGTTTAAAATACATAACAACTATTTCCCCCCCCCCCCCCCAAAAAAAATCAGCTCCAAAGTTCCCCAAATAAGAATTCACCAGAAAAGACAAAAAGTGGAGCGTCTTTGTCTGACACGGTTCTACTAAATTTAGTGGAGCCGTGTGTGATTTAGTGGAGCCGTCCCTCTGTAATGGCCAGATTTTTTCTGCCTATAAATACCAGCCCACTTCACAGATTTTGGGTATCCTTTCACACACAAAACTTTCTGAGTTTAATACTCTCTTCACATTTTTTTTTCTTTGATCATTTAGATTAGTTTTCTTTTGTTCAAGAGTGATACTTTCATCCTATCAAGTGATCCTCTTCATTCCTCTTCAATAGCAAGAGAAGAACACAAAGTATCCAAGTAGATACAAAGTGTTGTCATTCCTCTTCAAGTGCAAGAGAAGAACTCAAGGTATCCAAGAAGATACAAGAGTTGTAGTTTTAGTTAGGGGTCTTGTAACATTTGTTACACACTTGTTGTATCATAGCATACATCAAGATTATTTTTCTTTTGTGAGATAGTGAGTGAAGATCATTGTGATCTTATAAGAGATATTGATTATCTCTTGAAGCCATTGGGCTAGTCTGATTGATCAAGTTGATCAAAGGTAGATAGAATAGGTTGAGTGAAGTGAGGGTTGATCATTGTGATCGTGTCGAGATCTTGGAGATCTCTTGAAGCCATTGGGCTTGTGTGATTGATCAAGTGGATCATAGGTAGATCGGGTAGATCGAGTCTTGTGTGAAGTAGTAAAGGATCAAGTGGATCGTGGTAGATTGGTGCTAGTTAAGATTAGCACTCGACATCTAGCTTAGTGTCGAAAATAGGATAAGCGACGTGTACGGTTTTCTCCGCCTAAAGGGAGGTTGTTGACATAGTGCTTGAAACTCTCGAGTGTGGTACTCGGGGAGTGGAGTAGGGCGAAGAAGAGCTTCGTAGCCGAACCACTATAAATCCTTTTGTCCCGGTTTGATCTTTCCATCTCTACTCTTTACTTTCATTACTTATTATTAGTTAGTTTAGTGTGTATTTTATATTGGTGTTGATTGATTGCACATAAGAATCGAATCAAAGGTTTCCAATAGTAAAGTTTTTGAGAAAGTTTAAAAGAACTAAAAGAACTTAAAAACCGGGAAAACTATTCAACCCCTTTTCTATGGTATTGAGAATAGTAACAGGACACCCAAATGGTCTCGTAAAACTTATAGTTGGTGTTCTACCATGAAAAAGTTCATATGTGGTCTTGTTATGAGGCTTAACTAATAACACTCTATTTTGCACATAGCAAGCTGTTGGGAATTCTGCTAAGTAAGAATTCTGCTGAAAAATACTGCTGATGGATTCTGCTGAAGAGCTAGAATCTGCTGAAGAAGTGTTTCTGCGGAAGTAGAGATTCCGCGTATTATGTTTCTGCTGAAGAAGTGTTTCCCCGTTTTTTTTTGTTATTAGTTGGGATATGCATGAGTTTAATTAGGAAGTGATAATGCATATCTTGTTTAGTTTTTAGAATATACGTTTCTTGTGAAATGGTTTAGGGTTCCTTGTCTATAAAAGGAACACATTATTATGTATTATGGGGGTGGTTTTTGAAAAACAAGTTTTAGTTTTAATAAAAGATCCATAGAGGATCAAGTGTTCTTAGTAATCTGTGTTCTTACTTGTGTTTGATTTCCGCTTTAGAATACAAGTAATAGAGACTTTTTATTAGTGTGTTTGTGATTACATAGACATTACTAACGATCCACGAGCGCTCAAAGATCTATCAAGGTCTTAGGTTCAATAAGTGGTATCAGAGCCTCGGGAGAGTCTCTGTGATACTAAGAACATCTTTCTTTTACACCCTCTCAAACAAAACAACCAAAACAATGCCTGGATCAGATGATGGATCAGAAGTTAACAACAACCTAAACACCACATCTATGCAACAACTCACTCTCACCAACAGAAATGCAAAGTTCCCATACCTCAAGAAGGAAGAGTATGAATTGTGGGCTATGAAGATGCAGAACTGGATCACTAATATTGATTGGAATCTTTGGGAAATTGTCAAAAAGGGAAATAGTTTGAAGAAGCACATCAAAGATGCTGATGGTAGATTTACCATTATTGATCCTAAAACTGCTGAAGAGATTCTTGCTGTACAGAGATTGAATAAAGTTAGAACTATTCTCCTTCAGGCTATTCCAGATGATCACATTGGTGACTTTCACTACATGGAGGATGCAAAGGACATCTGGATGGCCATCAAGGCTAGGTTTGGTGGGAACGATGAGTCAAAGAGGATGAGGAAATCAATGTTGAAATAGCAGTTTCAAGAATTCCAAGTCTCTGAGGAAGAAGGTATCCACAAGGGGTATGACAGGTTCCATAGGATTTTGAGTCAATTGAATCAGCTGAAAGCCAGGCCAGACAATGAGGATTGCAATGCAAAGTTCTTGCGATCTTTACCTCCATCTTGGTTGCAAGTGTGCATTGCACTCAAAGCTAAAGGTGGACTGGATATGCTCTCTTTTGATGATCTCTACAACAAGCTTAAAACTCTTGAGCCCGATGTCAGAAGTCCCATTCGTTCATCCAATCCCACTTACTCAGCTTTTGTTAGCACCACCTCCAATAAGATGACTCAAGCTTCAAGCCCAAGCTCCTCAGCATCATCTTCCTACACCATCACCAGATAATATTCTCAACCATAGTCTAGTGGTGTATTGGAAGATGTACTTCACTCTTTTGTTGCTGATTATGAAAATCAGCAGTAACTTGCTTTTGAGGATTTTGAACAGGTGGATCCTCTAGATTTGGAAGAGATGAACTTGAAGTGGCAGGTGGCCAAGCTCTCTCTGAACATCAAGAGGTTTGAAAATAAGTCTGGGAGAAAGTTTGGTTTCCAGGGAAGAGATCTAGCTAGATTTGACAGGAGGAAGATCAAATGCTATACACGTAGTTAGATGGGTCACTTCTCAAGAGAGTGCAAGGATAGGAAGACTGGTGATGAGGTTAGGTATTCTACCTATCAGCAGAATCAAGTGAAAGATGGATCTTCCAAAGCTTTGGTCACTTTGGATGATCATGTCAACTGGAAGGCGCATGAGCCTGATAACGATGAAGCTTCTGGTTCTGAGTTGAGTGGATTGCTGGCCATCTGTACTACAGAGGATCAGCATGATCAAGTTGCCTTTATGGGCATCTCTCAAGTACATAATTGTGTATTTGGATGTAGTGAAAGATATAATGAACTTAAGGAGGCTTATGATGAATTGAAACCTAAATATAATGAATGTTATGTAGAAGTTAAGGCTTACAAACAGGCTTTAAAAACTTTAGAAAGACAAAAAAATTTGGTTTCAAAAGAATCAGCTTGCTTATGATGAAAAGATAAGGGTGTTAGAAAGTGATTTAGAATGTACTAGAATTGATTTAAAGCGTACTGAGAAAGAAAAAGCTAATATAGATTCAGAAAACCAAGTGCTGAAAGAAAAACTAGAGAAGGAAATAGCTAATCATAAAACTTGGTTAATGTCAGGTGATAAGTTAGCTAACTGTCTCTATGGTAGTCAAGCTGTAAACTCTGGTATAGGTTTAGGTTTTAAAAAATATGTTGGTTTAGAAGCTAGGAATGATCTGGGTAAATCTACACCAGCAGGCCTAGCAAATTATGTTAAAGAAGGAAAATTACATGCTGTACCTGGACCTATTAGAGGAGAACACATGCCCACTACCAACACCACAGACTTTGATGGATCACACCATCTTTATGGAAAAAAGTCAAGTGACTTGCCCGACCCTGATTCTAATTCTACTGACTTTGTCTCTTGTTCTGACAGTGACAAGTCCTCTGACCAAGGGTCTACTACCTATACCAGTTGTGATTCAAGTGAAAAGTCAGACCTTCCCAAGACCTCACCCAAGCCTACACCCAAGACTCCCTACAAGTCTGTTAGAGTTGCTGCTGAGGAATCACATTCCAAGACAGTTTCCTCTGAAGACTTGTCATTTAATTCTTTGCAAAACAATGTTTTTAATTCTGTCAAAAACAATTCTGTTAATGTTAGTGGTTTGAATAATTTTGCATGTAATGGAACATCTTTCACTTTTAATAAATCTTCTAAAAAGAAGAAATGTTTTGTTTGTGAAGTAAATTTCATTTGGTTATGGATTGTAATTTCATGAGCAAAGAATGGGTGTATGTGCTGGTCAAAATAAACCTAGACCAATGTGGAAAAATGTTAATGACATACCACCATATATTCCACAAGCAACTCATAAGACCAGCAATTCTGCTGATAGACTTTTACCATCTACTTGGAGAAGATCTGTTGCTAGACCATATGTGAGACCAACTAGTTCATATTTTCAGAATGGTTATTGGCCTGGATTTATTGACCCAATGTACGTGGGTAGGGGATATTGGGATACTGCTGTGAAGCCCTCAGCAGGTAGTTTTTGGACTCAAAAGGGACCTAATTTTCATAGAAGGTCCAAGAACAATGGTGGATTCTATACATCTACATGGCCTAACTCTTATGATCCACAAGGCAGGCTCAAGTCAGTAATGACTTGAGTCTCCAAAGTGTACTTATATTTTGTATATATTTTTGTTGTTGTTGTAGGATCATCCTCTGAAAAGTAAAGAAGTAGGCATAGTAGATAGTGGTTGTTCCAGGAGTATGTCAGGAAACAGAGAGATGATGCATGATTTTGTACCCATTGAAGGAGGAGGCAATGTGACTTTTGGTGGAGGAGATGGTAGATTCACTGGGAAAGGAACCATCAGAACACCTAATTTGGACTTTGAGAATGTGTATTATGTGAAGGAACTGCAACATTTCAACTTGTTCTCAGTATCACAAATTTGTGACACCAAGAACAAAGTATTCTTCTCTGAGGATGAATGTCTTGTGCTCTCTAAAGACTTCAAACTTCCAGAAGATACAACAATTTTGCTGAGAGTTCCCAGAAGCTACAATTTATACACATTCAATTTGAATGATGTCCAACCTGAAGGTGACCTGACATGTTTGGTGGCTAAAGCATCCTGGATGAGTCTACTAAATGGCATAGAAGGATGGCTCATGTGAATTACAAGACCATTAACAAGCTTTCTAAACTTGGTCTAGTTCATGGGCTTCCTTCCAAAGTCTTCACCAATGAGCACAATTGTGTTGCCTGCAACAAAGGAAAGCAACACCGAGCCTCATATAAAGCCATTACAGCTGTGAGCACTATCTCAGAACCTCTTCAGTTGCTGCATATGGATCTCTTTGGTTCCAACTCAAATCAGAAGTATTGATCATAAGTACTTCTGCCTTGTAATCACTGATGACTATAGCAGGTTTTGTTGGGTATTCTTTTTGAAAACTAAAGATGAAACATCTCCAATTTTAAAAGAATTCATTACCCTTGTTGAAAACCAGCTAAACAAAAAGGTTAAAGGATATTAGGTGTGATAATGGGACAGAGTTCAAAAATGTTGTTTTAATAGACCTCTTCAGTCTAAAGGGATAAAAAGGGACTATAGCAATCCAAGAACCCCACAGGAAAATGGGTTGCTGAAAGAAAGAATAGGACCTTAATAGAGGCAGCAAGATCCATGCTTGCAGACTCTAAATTACCCACTATGTTATGGACTGAAGCAGTAAGCACTGCTTGTTATGTTTTGAACAGGGTATCCATCACTAGACCTCATTTCAAGACACCTTATGAACTTCTCACTGGGAAAGTTCCTGATATTCATTATCTCAAACCTTTTGGATGTCAAGTGACCATTTTGAACACTAGTGATCCACTGGGAAAGTTTGATGAGAAAGCTGATGTGGGGTATATCGTGGGATATTCCTCTCATAGTAAGGCTTATAGGGTATATAATTTAAATGCTAAAAAGATTGAGGAGACACTTAACCTGAGATACCTAGAAGACAAGCCTAATGTTCAGGGACAAGGTCATGCTTGGTATTTTGACCTGAATTATCTAACTGATTACTTGGGCTATACTAGATATGTTGCTAACCAATCTGCAGGTTCACAAGAGTCTCCCACTAACAATGCAGGTACCCTGGATGATGACTCAGATAGTGAGTCTGAGCATGATGAACAAACAATTGTTGTACCTTCTTTTCTTCCTAGCCATTTTGCAGGTGACAGCTCTAAAGAAACTTCTGATGAGATTGAAGATGAGTCACACTATGCAGAGGACCTTGCTAGACTCAAGAAGCAAGAGCATGCAGCCAATCAAGAAACTGTAAGGCTTGGTGTGGAGTCAGCACAAGCAATCAGTGGAAACCAGGATTCTGCTGACAGTTCTCCTGTTTCTCTTGACATCATCAAATCTGCTGACAGTCCTTCTGCACATACTCCCATGTCTACTAGTGTGTCCACAGACTTCGAAGAACCATATACACGATTTCCAAGTCCTTCAGACCTTGGTAATCACCAACCCAAAGCTGGCATCTTCACCTCATCTTCCTATGACAGTGATTTTGGACCCACTGTGAACAATCTTGACACCACAATTGATGTCAACCCCACTGCTACAAAAAGGATCAACATTGCTCATCCTCAATCGAATATTCTTGGTGATCCTCAAGCACCTGTTAGAACTAGAAGTACTGTGAAAAGTTCTAATTATGGTCAAGTTGCTTTTCTTTCCTATGTCTCAAATCAGCAAAGGAACAATCACACAGACTTTAAGCATTGTCTGTTTGCTTGCTTTCTTTCTCAAGTGAAACCAACCAGTGTTGCTCAAGCTCTAGAAGACTCAAGCTGGCTTGAAGCAATGCAAGATGAGATGCAACAATTCAAGAATCGGCAGGTTTGGATACTGGTACCACTACCTGATGGGAAGATTGCAATTGGGACAAAATGGATTTTGAAGAATAAAAGAGATGCAAGGGGTATTGTGGTAAAAAACTGTTAGGATCTCTGGGAAATAAGAGTTTCATTGTTGCTGCCGATAGTGTTAAGCTGGTTCCTGCCGATAGCTTTGGTTCCTGCTGAAAGCTCATTGCTGCCGACAGTGTTATCTTGTTTCTGCCGATAGTGTTGTTGCTGCGGATAGTATTATTTGTTATCCGTACATTTAGAATGTTTGTTAAGATTTATTTTTAGAAGAGATTGTTGTTTATCTCTTCACACGTTTACTTGTAGAACGGGTTAGGGTTAGGTCATCTTGTTAGTATAAAAGATAAACCCGTCTATGAGATTATGTACGCCTTTAACACCTTTAACGTTTTTTTAATATTCAAGAACACAATTCTTAGTTTATAGTTTGATCCATAGAGGATCATTGTTCGTTTAGAGTTTTCTTCTTTATAATATTGCTGTTTAGTTTCCGCATAAACGCTTGTATTGCATACAGAGGTTCTCGTTTAACCAAGCTCAATCAAGCTCGAAGTACTCGATCCTACAAGTGGTATCAGAGCCTGGTAAGGATCTCTGATAAAGAAGAAAAAGGTCGATCTCATATCTTTTAACCCTCTCTCTCAATGGCAGACGATAACCCAGAAACCAATGTCATTAACCAGGAAGATCAACAACCCAAAACTGAAACATCCCAAGTCCAAACGCAAATCGTCACCGCTATGTCCACCAACAATGCTAAATTCCCATATCTGAAGAAAGATGAGTATGAAGTCTGGGCTATGAGAATGGAATATTGGATCACAAACAGTGATTACAATCTGTGGAATGTCATTCTCAAGGGAAATAGCAAGAAGAATACAGGAAGGGACGAGGATGGCAATATTTATATAGAGCCACCTGTTACTGCAGAAGAGCACATGGCTGTGCAAAGGGAAACCAAAGCAAGAACCCTTCTGCTTCAAGCTATTCCAGAGGATCATATGAGTGATTTCCATCACTTGGATGATGCTAGAAAGATCTGGCATGCTGTAAAAGCCAGATTTGGAGGGAATGATGAATCCAGAAAAATGAGAAAGTCTATGCTTAAGCAAGAGTTTCAGGAATTCAAGATCTCTGAGGCTGAGGGGATTCATAAAGGGTATGACAGATTCCACAAGATCCTGAGTCAACTCAACCAGTTGAAAGCTAGGCCGGATGATGAAGATTGCAACACCAAATTTCTGAGGGCTTTACCACCATCTTGGTCGCAGGTTTCCATAACCCTCAAGGCCAAAGGAGGACTGGATTTTATGAGCTTTGATGATCTGTACAACAAGTTGAAAACCCTTGAACTTGATATCAAAGGGTATTCCACCTATACACCTCATACTCCAACCCATACTGCTTTTGTTAGTAACTCTGGTGCTAACAAAACATCATATGGAAACAGTCCAACTCCATCAACATCATCAATCTCTTACTCACCTGTCACACCAAAAGCTCAAACCAGTTCTGAGAATCTTGTAGTGGATCTGCTTCATTCATTTGTTGCTGATAGTACACCACAACAGAAGATTGTGTATGATGATTTCAATCAGGTTGATGAATTGGATATGGAAGAGATGGACTTAAGATGGCAGATGGCTATGATATCGTTGAAGTTGGATAGGTTTGAAAAGAAGGCAGGAAGAAGGGTCAATTTTAATGGACAGGAGCCTGCCAGGTTTGATAGAAGGAAGGTGAGGTGTTATAAATGTTCTCAAACAGGACATTTTGCTAGGGAATGTACAGACAAGAAGGTGGATGATAAAGCACGGTATTCTGCTTTCAGAATTCAAGAGTTGGAGTCAGAAGACCCCAAGGCTTTGGTATCTGTGGATTCAATGGTGGACTGGGAGCAACATGAGAAGTCTCTTGCAAGTGGAGCAGATAAGGTCTATGGGATGGTAGCTGGATATGGTGAAAAGAAACAAGTGGCTGGTCAGTTTGGAATGATGGGTCATCCATCTCAGGTACATAACTGCCCATTTGGTTGTGATTCTAAATATGATAAATTGAAACAGGAATTTGATGATAAAGAAAGTGAAAATAAGGATAACTTTATTCAACTTAAGGCTCATAAAAAGGCTGTTAAAACTTAGAACAACAAAAGGTCTGGTATCAACAACAACAGTCTGCTTATGAAGTAAAAATAAAGGTATTGGAAAGAGATTTAAAAAATGCTATTAATGAGTTTAAACATACTGAACGGGAAAAAGCTAAGGTAGTATTAGATAATCAGGATTTAAAATCTAAACTAGATGATACCTTGGCTAGATTTGATAAGTGGAAAGAGTCATCCACAAACCTTCACAGGCTTATTGATAGTTCTATGTCATCTAAAACTAAAAGAGGTTTAGGGTTCGGTGACCTGGTAGGACCAAATCAATATTATGACCCTAATGAATATAGTGTTTTTAACCCAGAACCTGTAGATTATAGAAAGCCTGTAAAGTATGTGAATGAGGGAGGGATGAATGATGTTCCTCCACCCATAACTGGAACATTTAAGCCTGCTAATCCTTTTGATGACTTTGATGATTCACAAATGATGTATGGCAAACAGGCAAAGGACTTGCCTAATCTTGATTGTGACTCTAATGAATTTGTCTCTTGTTCTTACAGTGACAAATCTTCAGAAATCAAGACAGATGACTATGCCACATGTGGATCAAGTGACAAGTCTGCATCAATAAAGTTAGAAGATACCTCCTCAGAAGTAGCTAATGATGAATCTCACTCTAAGATAGCTGCATTTGAAGATATTTCTTTTGATAGTGTTAAAAACAATAATGTTTCTGGTTGTGGTTCTTTTTCAAACAATTCTAGTTGTGGTTCTGTTTCAAACAATTATGATTGTGGTTTTCATTGTGTTAAGGATAATTTTGTTTCATGTGTTGGTTTAAATAATTCTGTGTGCAATGAGAAAGTTATTGTTAAGAAAAAGGCCCCTAGAAAGAAATCTTGCTTTGTGTGTCGTAGTTATGATCATCTCATTAAAGATTGTGACTATTATGAGAAACAGATGGGTTTGAATGCATGTCAAAATAGGTTTGTATGGAAAAATGTGAATGATATTCCCCCCTATATTCCTCAAGCAGCAAGGAGAACTTCAGTTGCTACTGGCAAGCCAGTTCCTGCTGGTAAGCCTGTTGCTGCTGATAGGTTCATTCCTGCCGATAAGCCTGTTGCTGCTGATAAGTACATTCCTGCCGATAAGCCTGTTGCTGCTGTGTATTCAGTTCCTGCCAGTAGGATCAATCCTGCTGGTTGGAGAAGCAATTTGGCTAGACCTATCAGAAGACCTACTAGTTCTTACTTCCAAAATAATTTGAGACCTGTTTGTTTTGACACCATGAATAAGGGAGGGGCAAGATGGAAAACTGCTGTTAAGTCCTCAGCAGGTTGTTCTTGGAAAATCAATAACCAACATATGAAAATGGGGTCCAAGATCAATGGTGGATCTCATCAATCTCCAGGGTTTAATTCTTATTGATCCACTAGGCAGGCTTAAGTCAGCAATGGCTTGAGTCTCTCTTGTATCTAATGTTGTATATGTATTCTTTCTCTCAGGATTTTCCTTTTAGAAGCAAAGATGTTGGAATTGTTGATAGTGGATGTTCCAGGAGTATGTCAGGGAATTTGGATAGATTGCATGACTTTGTACCTTTGAATGGAGGTATTGTGACATTTGGAGGAGGAGATGGAATAATTTCTGGGAAGGGAACTATCAAGACTGCTAAGCTGGACTTTGAAGATGTACTTTATGTGAAGGAACTTCAAGACTTCAATTTGTTCTCTGTCTCCCAGATCTGTGACAAGAAGAACAGTGTTCTCTTCACTGAGAATGATTGCTTTGTGTTGTCCAAAGACTTCAAGCTGCCTGATGAAAGTCAGGTTGAACTTAAAGTTCCTAGGACTTACAATCTTTATAGCTTCAATCTTAGTGATGTTCAGCCTGAGGGATCTCTTGCTTGTTTGGTTGCAAAAGCTTCTGTGGATGAGTCTAAGAAATGGCACAGAAGAATGGCCCATGTGAATTTCAAGACCATTAACAAGTTGGCTAAGAATGGGTTGGTGAAAGGGCTTCCTATGAAGATCTTCTCAAATGAGCATGATTGTGTTGCTTGCAACAAAGGAAAGCAGCACAAAGCATCATACAAGGCCATAACTGCTGTGAGCAACATCTCTGAGCCTTTGCAGCTTCTTCATATGGATCTCTTTGGTCCTACTTCTATCAGAAGCATTGACCATAAGAACTACTGCTTGGTGATTACAGATGATTTTAGCAGGTTTTCATGGACTTTCTTTTTGGGTACTAAAGATGAAACTTATCCAGTTCTTAGGGATTTTATTGCCTTAATAGAAAATCAGCTAAGTAAAAAGGTTAAGTCTATAAGGTGTGATAATGGCACAGAATTTAAGAACTCTAATCTTATTGACCTCTGTGGGACTAAGGGGATAAAAAGGGACTATAGTAATGCTCGAACTCCACAACAAAATGGGGTTGCAGAAAGGAAAAATAGGACCCTGATAGAAGCAGCTAGGACTATGCTAGCTGAATCTAAGATGCCTACTATGTTTTGGACAGAAGCAGTTTGCACTGCTTGTTATGTGTTGAATAGGGTATCTATTACTAGTCCTCATAATAAAACACCTTATGAACTTTTGTCTGGGAAGGTTCCAAACATTAGTTACCTTAAGCCTTTTGGATGTCATGTCACTATTTTGAACACTAGTGATTACCTAGGCAAGTTTGATGGGAAGGCTGATGAAGGGTTTATTGTTGGATATTCTGCTCATGGTAAAGCCTATAGGGTTTATAATCTGTCCTCTAAGAAAATAGAAGAGACTCTCAACTTAAGATATCTTGAAGATAAACCTAATTTGCAGGGTGCTGGTCCAGAGTGGTACTTTGATCTGGATTATCTATCTGACACCTTAGGTTATAATAGATTCAAATCAAATCTATCTGCTGGTACAAATGTTTCTCAAACTAACAATGCAGGTACCTCAGATGATGATTCTGATGTAGAGAGTGATGAACGACCTATAGTTGTTCCTTCTTTTCCCTCTAACAACATTTCAGGTTCAAAGCTCAAGGATTCTTTTGATATGGCTGAAGGTGATTCTAGTTATGCAGAAGATCTTGCTAGGCTTCAAAGACAAGAGTTTAATGCCAAAAGAGCTGCTGAGATGTTTGATTCTGGCTTTTCTAAAGAGACAGAGGAGATTCTGAGAAAGGCTGAAGCTGAAGTTAGAAGACAATTGAATTCAACTGATGGTATTCATGTTCCTGCTGATCCCATTCCTGCTGAAAGTGGATCTGTTCCTGCCGAACCTTCTAGGGTTTCTGCTGATGTTCCTGTGTCTTCTCCATCTGTGGACACTCTGGGTGTTGTTAACTCCCCTGAAAGATTTCCAATTCCTTCTGATCTTGGAAACTCAGTCTCTTCAAAAGATAAGCTGAATGATCCTCATCATCAGTCCAGAACTGGAATTTTCACTTCTTCTTCATATGATGATGACTTCAACCCCTCCATCACTAATCAGGCATCCTCCATTGAAGTTAATCCCATTGCTACCAAGAGGATCAATACAGTTCATCCTCAGTCTTTGATTCTTGGAGATATAAATTCCCCTGTGCAGACAAGAAGCAAGCTACATCAACCCAAGTTTGGAGAATCTGCTTTTCTCAGTTATATACAGGATCAGTTGAGGAACAATCATACTGATTACTTACATTGTCTGTATGCTTGTTTCTTATCTCAAGTTGAACCAACTAGCATAGCTCAGGCTCTTGCTAATGATGATTGGGTTGAGGCTATGCAAGAGGAGATGCAGCAGTTCCAGAATCAAAAAGTATGGATGTTGGTGCCTTTACCTGCAGGAAAGCATGCTATTGGAACTAAATGGATTCTAAAGAATAAAAGGGATGCTAGGGGTATTGTGGTTCGAAATAAGGCTAGATTGGTAGCTCAAGGTCATAGACAAGAAGAGGGGATTGATTATGATGAGGTGTTTGCACCAGTGGCAAGAGTTGAAGCTATCCGATTGTTTTTAGCTTTTGCTTCCTTTATGGGGTTTGTAGTATATCAGATGGATGTAAAGAGTGCATTTTTATATGGCAGGATTGAGGAAGAGGTTTATGTTACTTAACCACAGGGATTTGTGGATCCTCAGAATCCTAATTTGGTTTACAAAGTGGTTAAAGCACTTTATGGTCTTCATCAAGCACCAAGGGCTTGGTATGCACGGTTATCAGCCTTTTTGCTAAAACATGGTTACAGAAGAGGGACTATTGATAAAACTCTTTTTATCAGAAAGAATTTCAAAGATATCATCCTGGTACAAGTTTATGTTGATGATATCATCTTTGGTTCCACTAATGAAGCCTGGTGCAGGGAGTTTGAAGAATTGATGAAGAGTGAATTTGAGATGAGTGCTATGGGTGAAATGACTTTCTTCTTAGGTCTTCAAGTTAAGCAGAAACCGGATGGGATCTTTATTTGCCAGGAGAAGTATGTTTATGACATGCTTAAGAAATTTGATATGGAAAATGTGAAGGTTGCTACAACTCCTTTTGAACGTCCAAAGCCTAAGTCCAATAATGAACCTGATGCTGCTGTTAATGTTCATCTTTATAGGTCCATGATTGGATCACTCATGTATTTGACAGCTTCAAGACCTGATATCATGTTTGCTGTTGGTGCATGTGCTAGACATCAGGTTACACCATTGACTTCTAACCTAAATGCAGTTAAGAGAATCTTCAAATATTTAAAAGGACAGCCAAAGATGGGACTTTGGTATCCTAAAGATTCTCCTTTTGTGTTGGAAGCATATAGTGACAGTGATTATGCTGGGGCTAACTTTGATAGGAAGTCTACAACAGGAGGTTGTCAGTTTCTGGGTAGGAGGTTGGTTTCTTGGCAGTGCAAGAAGCAGACTATAGTGGCTACATCTTCTACTGAGGCAGAGTATGTTGCTGCTGCTAGTTGCTGTGGACAGGTACTTTGGATGCAAAATCAGTTGTTAGATTATGGGTTCAACTACATGAACACTAAGATTTTTATTGATAATCAAAGTACTATGTGTATTGTTAAGAATCCTGTTTATCATCAGAGGACAAAGCATATTGAGATTCGACATCATTTCATAAGAGATGCTTATGAGAAGCATCTTATTCAAGTGGTTAAGATTCACACAGATGATAATGTTGCTGATCTGCTGACCAAGGCTTTTGATGGACCAAGGTTTAAACATTTGGTGGTTCATATTGGAATGGTAAATCCTTAGGTGCTGAGCTTAAGGGGAGGCTTGCAGATTAAGGGGAGGATAAAGCTCAAGGGGAGGATTGTTTTTGTTGTTGTTGTATATTTTCTATCTTTCTTTCTTTCTTTTGTTTCTTTTCTTATTTTTTTTATTTTGGTGTGTTTCTTAGTTAAAAAAAAAAAAAAAAAAAAAAAAAAAAATTTTGTATATTTTGTGTGCTAATAAGTGGTTTTGAGCATCACCTTGCAGGTACAGTGTTGGTGTTTACACCTGCACAATAAATGGTGCTCAACTCACCATGTCTTGCAGACTAGAAAGAGTTGACTCACCATGAGGGTACGGCTCTGGTGTGAATATCAAATCCGTTGATAGCTGTAATAGCTTGCTCAAAGCTATAGGGTATTCAACTCACCCATGGTTAATTCCTGAGAGTTGAAAATGGTTCTCAATTCACCATGGATGTAACCCTTTATGGGATCCAAAGGATTGGCTAGTCCACAAAAGTTTGGTTTGTGGTAAAGACAATTGGTATCCATATTTGGTATTCAATTCACCAAGGTTCAGTTGAAACCAAAGAATTGACTAGTCCTGAGCAAACGGCTACAGGTAAAGACAAGTCAAATCCGTTTATAGTTGCTGATTTGCTAATAAATCAGATGGTTATCAATGTACCATGGTCTAACACACCTAAACATTGGCTACTCCAGTAGTGATGGCTATTGGTAAAGAGACATCAAATCCATTAATTTTCAATGATTCACCTCTCACAGGAGTTAACACACCTGGATGTGATGAGAATAGTATAAAAACTTAAAGTGATTTGATGTACATATTGTCATGGTAGCAGCCAAGTTCAAGTGAAAGTAATGGTGACCAGTATACATGTTTTGAAGAAGATTTCTTGTTCCTGCTGAACTATTGAAGTTGCTGTTGGATGCAACTTATGTTGCTGCTGGAATCTTGCAAGTTATGGATGTTGCTGCTGGTTACTTAAAATTGTTGCTGCTAAGTCGCAGTCCTCAAGCCTGAGAGTTGCAAGCTCTATCACATTGGAATCTTGCAGGTTAACCTAGTCAACCTCAAGATTAGGGGAGGATTGTTAGGATCTCTGGGAAATAAGAGTTTCATTGTTGCTGCCGATAGTGTTAAGCTGGTTCCTGCCGATAGCTTTGGTTCCTGCTGAAAGCTCATTGCTGCCGACAGTGTTATCTTGTTTCTGCCGATAGTGTTGTTGCTGCGGATAGTATTATTTGTTATCCGTACATTTAGAATGTTTGTTAAGATTTATTTTTAGAAGAGATTGTTGTTTATCTCTTCACATGTTTACTTGTAGAACGGGTTAGGGTTAGGTCATCTTGTTAGTATAAAAGATAAACCCGTCTATGAGATTATGTACGCCTTTAACACCTTTAACATTTTTTTAATATTCAAGAACACAATTCTTAGTTTATAGTTTGATCCATAGAGGATCATTGTTCGTTTAGAGTTTTCTTCTTTATAATACTTGCTGTTTAGTTTCCGCATAAACGCTTGTATTGCATACAGAGGTTCTCGTTTAACCAAGCTCAATCAAGCTCGAAGTACTCGATCCTACAAAAAACAAAGCAAGGTTAGTGGCTCAGGGGTTCAGACAAGAGGAAGGCATTGATTATGATGAAGTCTTTGCTCCTGTAGCAAGAGTTGAGGCCATTAGAATCTTCTTGGCCTATGCATCTTATATGGGTTTCATGGTATATCAGATGGATGTGAAAGGTGCTTTTCTGTATGGTGAAATTGAAGAGGAGGTATATGTCACTCAACCCAAAGGTTTTGAAGACCCAGATAATCCAAAGCATGTTTACAAGGTTGTAAAAGCTCTTTATGGACTACATCAGGCACCAAGAGCTTGGTATGCTAGGCTTTCTGCATTTCTGCTGAAGCATGGTTACAGAAGAGGTGCCATTGACAAAACACTCTTCATAAATGATGAAGCGAAAAGTGTACCGCTTTTAAGGGGTCATTTAAGCCCGAAATCGTATTTATTTGATCAAATATCGCCCTAAATCGTTCCTTTTGTCATTTTAGGTACTTTTGAGGAGAAATCTGGAAAAGGAGGCATTTTGGACGTTTTTGGAGCATTAAAGTGAAGAATACGACAAAGTCTCAAAATCGGCTGAAATTTACCTTTGACGGCGTCAGAATCATCTCTTGACGGCGTCATGCCTTGGCAAGAAAAGTGGGATGTGAAATTTACTCATGACGGGCCAGTGAGTTAGCATGTGAATTCTGACGGCGTCACGCTTTAACTAAATCAAGGGCGTCACGGCTTAATTCATAAGGGGACGGCGTCACGTTCAAGAGGTGAGGGCGTCAAGACTTGATAGGCCAGAACGGATTTTGGAGAATTAAAGAGGGACGGCGTCAAGATGGTCACCCGGGAACCCTAAAAGCGGCGAGGTGACGGCGTCACAATGCATAAGGTGACGCCGTCAGATCCAAAAGTCTATATATAGTTTTCTAATTTTTTGTCATTAAGGGAGAGCTTAGTGTGTGGAATTTTGGGATAAAACCCTAAGACGATTTTAGCTACTTTTTCAGGGCTTTTAGCCTTGAGATCTTCCATGTTTCATTGAAAGATAAGTTATCAATTAATCATTCAATATGTCTATGTGTTGTTTGATTCTATCTTATGCTTGTCTTTTGTTTAACATGTTAGGCTAATTTTATCTTGTGTTTGCTTAGATCTAATGAAACCTAGCTATTGATTATTGGTTGTTAGTGTGTTGTTAGTTGTATTGGATGATTGTTTATCTATGTTAGGCTTAAGAAAACTGGCTAACTTCCTATTCGGTAACTTGCTTGAACGTCTTAAGAAACATGAACCAAACGCGTACTAAAGGTTTTTATGGTTGTATTTAATGCACAAGCGAATTCTAGTGATCCCATGTTAGGAGCTTCCTAGCCGGCTCGACATAGGAGTGAAGTAGGAGCTTGTAGAGTTTGGGGAAGTAAGTACGCCACCCCACGAATGGTATTAAGGAATACACCCGTCATCCACGCAACTAATACACACTAATTAACCGGTAAAAGATAGTTAGGGAGTAAGGAAATCTAAGTAAACACATTTCTCTACACATAAGTTTCTCACCACTTTTCATTTTTGTTATTTTATTTTATTTGCATTTGTAGTAATTTGGGTTAGTTGACTAGCAACTAATTCCGCCCACTCCTTCAAAACCGAGATTTTACTTGCTTTCATAAAAATTATAAAAACATAAAAAGAATCTTCCTCAATCCTTAGACCTAATTAGAGTAGCCTTTCATACCTAACGAACACTATTCCCTGTGGAGAACGATCAATCCCCCGTACTTACCACTACACTATACTACATCGGTCAGGTACACTGCCTGGTGGGGTTGTAAGCCTCTTGAGATCCCTCGAGAGGTAAAACCTGTTGTAAGGTTACAAAACCACGCAATCAAGTTTTTGGCGCCGCTGCCGGGGAATAGTTATTGTTTAGGTTGAATTTTTATTTTATAGGTCTACTCACTAGATTCCTTTCTAGTGAAATTTTTATTTTATTTTTCTAGGTTTTCTTTAGTCTATCTATTTTCTTTGTGTGTTTGTTCGTAATTTCCATTGACTCTTCCGTTCACCATTATGGAGTACGCGAATCCACCATACCACCAACCACAAAGGCCATTCTACCCTATTGACATCTCGAATTTCAAACAATATCGAGATGAACCCATATATGATGCATGGACTCGTTTTAGAAATTTACTCCGAAAATTCCCTCATCATAGTTTCGCTTTAGCATCCCTAACCCGAACCTTTTACTATCGTGTTGGCCAATATGACCAAATGCGCATTGAGGATTTTGCCAATGGGGACTTTAGGGAATTAAGTGCTGAAGAAGCATGGAATGCCATAGAAGATTGTGCCCAATATTATTATAGGGTAGACAACCCAACAAACGTTAGTACAAGTCAATTGAATATAAATTTCCTGGATCATGAAACAAGTTTGTTTGGGGATGAATGCATTAGTGTTGAGATACCTAAGTGGTTGTCATGTAATGCCATAGTACAAAACAAATACATAGGTGACCTTGATGTGATGGAGGATTTAGCCGAACATGATCACATTGATCAAAAAGACCTAGGTTTTGTGATCGATGATGATGAATCTCAAGAAACACATGATGAATCTTTTGGGCAATTTGAATATAGCAGTCATAATATTGAGGATGATCCTTATGATTCAGATATAGAAGTTAAGATGCCTAGAGAAGCACTTGAGATACTTGGGAAAATGTTAGGGTTAGATCCTACTAAAACACATGATGAGGATATTGGTGATCTTGACATAAGGAATGATGAGGTAAGTAACATAAGCCCACCAAGTACCCCACAAGTCCTACCATCATTTGAGGCATACACACCACCCATGACTTACCCGGAAGAAGTAGAAGAGACTATAGGAACCCCAATAGAGGTAGAGCCCTTGGACCAAACAAAACTAGAAGAAATAGGTTTGAATACTTGTAGTCATAACCTTTCTTTTAGTTCTATGGAAGTTCCTAGTTTTGATGAACCAGAGCCTCAACCAAAACCGTTACCTAATCTTCCATCTTTAGATGTGAATTTAGGAAATGAAATAGGTCCCGATCCACCCATCAAACCATATAGTCCGGGTAGTCTTAGGATAAAGGTAGTGGACTCTAAGCCTTGTAGAGAGGAAACCAATATAGGAGTGGAAAATGACCTTACATGCTTACATCACCCATTTATGATTGATCATAAGAAACATTATGGGTTTAAACCGGGTTTATTAGGTCAAGATGGATCCCCAACTAGTAGTCTTTTGAAGTTGATAGAAAATGATCCCTTTCTAGGAGAAAATTTTAATCCATCCATTAACCCGATTGAACTAGGCAAGGTTATGATGAAAGGAGCACACCCCTTTGAGCATATAATTCATCCACCACTCTTTCCTCACGTGGCATACTCCTACCGAGCTGGTGTGTATCGCTACTATCACCCGCACTTAATCCTAAGTGTAGGGAAAACCTCTCCTTTATCCATTAAATAAGGGTAGAGTCAGGCTCATGACTCGAACAAAAACAAGCGCTTCTTGGGAGGCAACCCAAGCTTTATTTGCTTTGTGTGTTTATTTATTTGTTTGTTTGATTTTATTTGCTTCCGTATGTATGTTTAATTTTTATTATTATTGATTCATGTTCAAAAGTAATTTGTGAAAATGCTTTATTTTGTTTTTAACTTCGTCTTAACTACATATAAAGGTATTTTGCAAAAGATAAGTGTAAGGGAAATCTAAATTGGTTTATTAGAACACATATGAACATGAATCGTAATAATAATAAATTAACATACATATTAGTGTGTGTTTGAGTCAAATGCTTGTATCGAGTCATAGTGATGTTTTGCAGGATTTCCAGGAAGTAAGGTAAAGGTTTTTCCAGAAATTTTCCGGAAACTTAAAATGAAAATTTTTGGTCAGGTCATTTCTGACGGCGTCAGGGGTTATAACCTGACGGCGTCAGATTTAATTTCCAGAAATTTTTGAAGGTTTTGTTTTCATAAAAAGTTTTTATTAAATCTCCAACTTATAATCTCCAGGAATCTGCAAAATTATCATTCCACAAGCATTATATCCTTATATATAGATTTTATCCCGCCGATGTTATGCAGGTTTTTCGTGTTTGTTTTCTCAGGTTTAACAGGTTATTTTGGACAAGGAGATGTTTATGGAATCAAGCTTATGGCGATGCATTAGTCATGGAGCTTCAACATTACCTTGGAGGAAGATCTAACCGTGTAATTTCATTATCCACCAAGCGAATCAGGGAGTATTTGATTTCATTCTTTTACTTTTTTCTTTTACATCTTGTTATTTGAACATTGGGGACAATGTTCATCTTAAGTGTAAGGGGAGGGTAAAAGTACGATTTTAGAGAATACAATTGCGCTTGATTTTTGTTTGTTTAATAGTAGATGTGTAATAAAACTGAGAGAAATACTTGTTAAGGTAATTTTAGTGCCAAATTTAAAATTTTTTACAACATATAGGAGTGAAACTTTGATCTTAATGAGCGTCTCACGGATAGGAGTTATATGACTAGCACAAAAACCGTACCACTAAAAAATTTTCCACCCCCAAATATGTGAGGTTCGCCCCTAGAATTGGTAGGAAAAGCATTTATGCTATGATGTGTGTACCGGTAGCACTTAGATTCTAGAACTTGCGTTAGGACCATTCCAAGGCCACAAGTGAGACTACATTCGTGTAGTTAGATTTACTACATGATAAGAGGCATTAGGATAAACCCATTGTTTTACACCTGTGTTTTTGTTATAATTACTTTGGCTACATTGGTCAAGTAATTCTCCCACACCCTTTGCGTTGTACTCATTTTTAGTACACGATACCCCTAGTACACCCCTCAGAGCCTATCTTTTCGTTTCGACCTTTAAGCATTTTACTTAAAGGAAGAATTTGTTACACCCCACTTAAATGTACACCTAAATCGCCTTAGCCTACCTTGTATGCACTCATCTTTAGTGCATTATTGTTACAACATTTGTTTAAACCCAAGTTAATTATCTAGTTGATTACATGGTTGCTAAGTCGAGTCATATCCTTGTACATATTGTTTTGGGACGATTGGGACTCATGGGTAAAGTACTAGTGTAATGGAGTAATGGGGAAGAACATCATTTATTACCCCCATATGTGCTAAATGTTTTAAAAGTACTCCAAGTTTTTCAATTATCTTAATTCGAGTCATTAGATTAGTATTTGTAAAGTTATGTAAAAGTTCAAGTGTAAGGGGAATGCAACGCCCCTTTGATGTATTATTTTGGATGGTAGGGCAAAAGTGTATGCAAAAAAAAAAAAAAAAAAAAAAAAAAAAAAAAAAAAATCGAAAAATCAAGAAAAATACAAAAAAAATGAGAAAATGAAAAAATAGAAAAAACATACGGACTACCATCCCGTTTTATTTTATGTTTGTTTTATGTTTTTGTTATTTTGTTATTTCGTTTCTAGCTTAAGATCGAGTCTAGTCTTGGCTTAGCAACATTGTATAGTACATGTAATTGACCAAGATTTTTAACTCGCCACCAGTAAAATATCCTTTATCCAACCAAACCATGTTTTCCTTTTCCCTACACCTAACATTACAACCCATTTAAAAGCCCTCTTTGATAGTTTATCTTTGGTGCTTACGCCTAGTGGAGGAGGTTTTCGATCCTTTCCCAAGCCTATGGTAATCTATTTGCTATGACAGGTAGTGAGAGATATTTTCCGTTTTCATTTATGAGATTTATTTTGATGACACTTGAGAGATGTGAGTATCTAAACACTACTTGTGAGGTGCTAGTATGTAATCTCCGTGCTTATTATGATTGAAGTGGAACGATTATTTGTTGTAATTACATTTATGTTAGTATTAAATGACCCCTAACTTGTATTTTGATTAGAATAAAAGCGCATTTGCTTGAGGACAAGCAAATCTCAAGTGTAAGGGTATTTGATGAAGCGAAAAGTGTACCGCTTTTAAGGGGTCATTTAAGCCCGAAATCGTATTTATTTGATCAAATATCGCCCTAAATCGTTCCTTTTGTCATTTTAGGTACTTTTGAGGAGAAATCTGGAAAAGGAGGCATTTTGGACGTTTTTGGAGCATTAAAGTGAAGAATACGACAAAGTCTCAAAATCGGCTGAAATTTACCTTTGACGGCGTCAGAATCATCTCTTGACGGCGTCATGCCTTGGCAAGAAAAGTGGGATGTGAAATTTACTCATGACGGGCCAGTGAGTTAGCATGTGAATTCTGACGGCGTCACGCTTTAACTAAATCAAGGGCGTCACGGCTTAATTCATAAGGGGACGGCGTCACGTTCAAGAGGTGAGGGCGTCAAGACTTGATAGGCCAGAACGGATTTTGGAGAATTAAAGAGGGACGGCGTCAAGATGGTCACCCGGGAACCCTAAAAGCGGCGAGGTGACGGCGTCACAATGCATAAGGTGACGCCGTCAGATCCAAAAGTCTATATATAGTTTTCTAATTTTTGTCATTAAGGGAGAGCTTAGTGTGTGGAATTTTGGGATAAAACCCTAAGACGATTTTAGCTACTTTTTCAGGGCTTTTAGCCTTGAGATCTTCCATGTTTCATTGAAAGATAAGTTATCAATTAATCATTCAATATGTCTATGTGTTGTTTGATTCTATCTTATGCTTGTCTTTTGTTTAACATGTTAGGCTAATTTTATCTTGTGTTTGCTTAGATCTAATGAAACCTAGCTATTGATTATTGGTTGTTAGTGTGTTGTTAGTTGTATTGGATGATTGTTTATCTATGTTAGGCTTAAGAAAACTGGCTAACTTCCTATTCGGTAACTTGCTTGAACGTCTTAAGAAACATGAACCAAACGCGTACTAAAGGTTTTTATGGTTGTATTTAATGCACAAGCGAATTCTAGTGATCCCATGTTAGGAGCTTCCTAGCCGGCTCGACATAGGAGTGAAGTAGGAGCTTGTAGAGTTTGGGGAAGTAAGTACGCCACCCCACGAATGGTATTAAGGAATACACCCGTCATCCACGCAACTAATACACACTAATTAACCGGTAAAAGATAGTTAGGGAGTAAGGAAATCTAAGTAAACACATTTCTCTACACATAAGTTTCTCACCACTTTTCATTTTTGTTATTTTATTTTATTTGCATTTGTAGTAATTTGGGTTAGTTGACTAGCAACTAATTCCGCCCACTCCTTCAAAACCGAGATTTTACTTGCTTTCATAAAAATTATAAAAACATAAAAAGAATCTTCCTCAATCCTTAGACCTAATTAGAGTAGCCTTTCATACCTAACGAACACTATTCCCTGTGGAGAACGATCAATCCCCCGTACTTACCACTACACTATACTACATCGGTCAGGTACACTGCCTGGTGGGGTTGTAAGCCTCTTGAGATCCCTCGAGAGGTAAAACCTGTTGTAAGGTTACAAAACCACGCAATCAATAAAGTAGAATTCCAGAGACATCATTCTTGTGCAAGTTTATGTAGATGACATTATCTTTGGCTCCACTAAAGAAGCTTGGTGCAGGGAGTTTGAGGAATTGATGAAGGGAGAGTTTCGGATGAGTGCTATGGGGGAGCTTACTTTCTTTTTGGGTCTCCAAGTTAAGCAGAAACCTGATGGTATATTTATCAGTCAGGATAAATATGTGAGAGACATTTTGAAGAAGTTTGATATTGAAAATGTCAGAACTGCCACTACACCTTATGAAGCTCCAAAACCAAAGAACAATTTTGAACTAGATCCTGCTGTGAATGTTCACCTATACAGATCCATGATTGGTTCATTGATATATTTGACAGCTTCAAGGCCTAACATTACATTTGCTGTGAGTGCTTGTTCTAGACATCAGGTCACTCCTCTTACTTCCCATTTGAATGCTGTCAAAAAGATCTTCAAGTACCTCAAAGGCCAACCCAACTTAGGTCTTTGGTACCCAAAAGAGTCTCCTTTTAAGTTGAAAGCATATAGTGATAGTGATTATGCTGGTGCAAATCTGGATAGGAGATCCACAACTGGAGGTTGCCAATTTCTTGGAAGAAGATTGATTTCTTGGCAATGCAAGAAACAAACTATTGTTGCTACCTCATCTACTAAAGCAGAGTATGTTGCTGCTGCAAATTATTGTGGTCAGGTACTATGGATACATAATCAATTGCTGGATTATGGGTTTAATTTTATAAACACCACAATCTTTATTGATAATCAAAGTACCATATGCATAGTTAAAAATCCAGTTTTTCATAATAGAACTAAGCATATTGAGATCAGGCACCATTTTATAAGAGATGCATATGAAAAACATTTGATAAAGGTGATTAAGATTCACACAGATGATAATGTGGCAGATTTATTGACTAAATCCTTTGATGGACCAAGGTTTCAACACTTAGTTGTCCATATTGGGATGCTTAACCCTTAACTGCAAAGTTTGAGGGGAGGCATGAGCCTCAGGGGAGGCATATGCCTCAGGGGAGGATAGTAGTTGTAAAACTTGTAAAGTTTGTAGATTATTGTTTATGTTTTTGTTTGCTAACACTAATCAGCTAATGTTCTTTAAGTTTTGTATGTTTTGGTTTGGTTTGTTTGCTACTTTGTGTCTGTTTTGCAGAAATGCCTATATGTGCAGTTGCTGATCTTTAGTTGAAGTTCACCAAGATTGGTTAAATGGGGACATGGTTATGTAAGCTTAAAGCATGTTTCTACTGAATAGAAGTACTGTAGCAAAGTCCAAGTGATAATCATTGAGATATATAAGAAAAGTTGTTCATTTATTCAAGAAACAATTTATAGCTTAGAATCAACTTCAAATGAAATACAAGACCATCCCTATACAAAATCTACCAAACATATTCTAGCTCCTATCATCTATTACAAAAGCTGGTGGATATGCATGACCAGTACGATGAAGAAGCTGAAGATGAAAATGGAAAGGATGGATTGATGAAAACGATGATGATGCTCAAGAACCTTGTTTTATGTCTTTGGTCCCTGGCAACATCACATCACCTTCTACTCCACCTTCCCTTTTCCCTTGCCCTTTCTCCTGCTTCCATGGTATGTAGCACCAGATCCTGGAGCAGGAAGACAAATCACCACTTCCCATGATTTTGGAAGTGAAGGGTTAGACTTCCGTGGCCTTGGTTGGGATCTCTTTGGTGTGGAAGGAGGGATAAATGTGGGATCTTCATCTTCATCCTCAGAAGATTCCTCATCAGAGGTACAAAGAAAAGGAGAGATAAACTCTCGTTGTGTTACTCATGCTTCTTCACCCAAAGCTGCTGAATCATCAAAATCAAAAGAGCCTCTCAAGTTCTATAGAAAGAAGAGAAGACAGTATTTGAGCAAGGATTCCACTGAGACTTCTAAGGTGCCAAGTATGGATGTTGTTCAAGATGCAGTTGATGATGATCATCTTAAGGCTGATGAAAGAATGGTTGATGTTGCATCTACTGTTGGCCATTCATCTTCAATTCCAGCACAAACTAGTGTTACACCTTCAGAAGTTCCTCCTGTAATATTTGTTGCTGGGAGAACTTTTGTCCTGGATCCTGATGCTGTTGTCTCTCCTACACATGTTGAAGATACTTCTTAACATGTTTCTAATATTGATGCTTCTTCTGATGTTCCTATTGAGAATATTGAAACAGTTCCAATTGTTGATATTTCTCATGATGATTCTTCTGATGAGCTTGCTATCAATGTTTCTGATATGATTCTCTCTGACAAGGTGAAAGGAGTGTTAGATGAGGAAGATCTTGGTCCTGACCTTGTGACTGACAAAGAGAGGATTGAGCAAGCAAGAATGCTGAAAGATTATGTAGATCTGATGAAGAGTCAGGCATTGGCACAAAATCTTGCAGATCAGTTTACTTCAAATTTGCCTCCTGAAAGACAAAGAGAACTGGATGAACAATCAGTTCATTTTACTAATGAGCAGTGGGATTCTTACACTTTACAAGCTGCTTCAAATCCTACTCTTGCTCAAAGAATTTCGGGAGCTGATTTTAATAGTGAGAACTTTCCTGCACAAATGATGGCTATTGGTCAACAAAAGAAGAAAGCTGCAGCTGAAAAAAGAAAGGCTATTGTTGAACAGAAGGCCAAAGCTAAGAGGGAGAAACCACAGACTGCGGCACAGAAGAAAACTTATATGAGAAATTATAGTATATAATCAGAGTACTATTCTTTATACATCTGGTTTGACCAAGAAGCAAGTCTGGGCTTTACCTGAATCTGAATTGACAAGTCTATATAATAGGATTATGAAGAGTATTAAACCAGCTTCTAATCAATTGAAGAGGAATGCTGCAAGTGTGAATGCTCCAGAAGCTAAAAGAATCAAGACAGTTGAGATTGTTACTTCATTTTCTGGTGATAGAGAACAGCTGAGCACTCATGCTGTTTCTACTGAGAAAACTCCTGACGTGATTCAATCTGCTGAACCTATTGCTGCACCTTCCATTCCCACTGAGGAAGCATCTGAGAGACAATCCACAATGAGAGCTGATAATCCTTCTATTCTTGTTTCTCCTGAAGCTTCATCCAGTGCTGCTGACACATCTATTGAGCCTGATACCATTCCTTCTTCTGCATCTGCTGAACAAGAAGGATCACATCTTTCCAACTATAATGCAGATATGGTTAGGAGAGCTGAACAAGAAGCTGCTAAGTCTAGAAATGCCAGAGATGAGTTTGATAAATTGTATGAAGCAGGTGGTTCTGTTACAATTTCCTCTGTTCCTACATTTTCTATTCCTACTGAAGATGCTTCTGGTGCATCTGAGAATGTAAGTTCTTCTTTTTCTATGGGAATTTATATACCTAGTAGGAGGAAGAAAAGGATGTCTCACAGAAGACACATTGCCATCAGGAGATCAGTAAGATTAGCTAGGAAGCAGACCTCTGGAGTTCATAAGTCTCATAAGGGTAGTTCTTCTAAGCATGTGGACCTACAATCTGCTGATACAACATTTATCAAAGTGGGTTCTTCTGAAACTTTTCCTGAGGGTTCTTGTAGTGTTTTGACACAATGGAATGTGACTGATGGACAGCTTAACACCATATATAGGCTTGATAAGTCTTATATACATTTTACTTTCTTGAAAGATATACTTCACTTGGTGGATAAGCAAGATCTGATTACTCTCAATAGACTTGTCACAGAGTATTATGCCACTCATACACCACATGGTTCTGGTTTGTACTTACTGGGAGATCTTCAAGTTCTTTTTGATTCTCAATCTCCAAATGGAATAGGCTACTCAATTTGGAAGAATTCACATAAGTGGAAGGTTGATACTTGGAGATTTTACCCTATCCCAAATGTGCATGTTGTTGAAACAAAGTCTGGTATGAGGGTATGTATGTTTTCTGATCAGCATTATCCTTTGTCCTTAAACTGATGCAACGTATGCTTAGAAGGAAATTGGAAGTTCCTCCTAATCCAGTGGCAAATGATATGACTAATGCTGAACAGTTGATTGGGTTAATCAAGTCCAAGCTTCTGCAACACAAAGCTTCTACTTGATTCTGGTATCTTGTATCCTTGTTGTGTGTTTTATTTCATTTATTTCTTAGTTAAAAAAAAAAAAAAAAAAAAAAAAAAAAAAAAAAAAAAAAAAAAAATAAAATTATATTTGTACTAACTTTTCTGCAGGTTTGTTGTATATCACTCTGTTGATGGTTATCAACTCACCAGATGTGACTTGTGTCCATCAAAGAGTTGGCTTAGTCCAAAGGGTACAGCTTTGGTAAAGACACATCAAATCTGTTGATAGCTGTAATGGTTTGCTAAAAACTATAGGGTATGCAACTCACCCATGCTTAATTGCTGAGGGTTGTATGGTCATCAATTACCATGGATTAATCCTTATTGGATTCCAAAGAATTGGCTAGCCCACAAGTATATGGCTTGTGGTAAAGGCAGTGGAATACCATATTTGGTTATCAATTCACCAAAGGTGATTTATTCAACCTAAGAATTGACTAGTCCTGAGAAAACGGCTACAGGTAAAGACATCTCAAATCCGTTTATAGCTGATAATTTGCTAAAAATCATATGGTTATCAGTGTACCATAGTTTTAGAACTTGCTTTTGAGGATTTTGAACAGGTGGATCCTCTGGATTTGGAAGAGATGAACTTGAAGTGGCAGGTGGCCAAGCTCTCTCTGAACATCAAGAGGTTTGAAAATAAGTCTGGGAGAAATTTTGGTTTCCAGGGAAGAGATCCAGCTAGATTTGACAGGAGGAAGATCAAATGCTATACATGTGGTTAGATGGGTCACTTCTCAAGAGAGTGCAAGGATAGGAAGACTGGTGATGAGGTTAGGTATTCTACCTATCAGCAGAATCAAGTGAAAGATGGATCTTCCAAAGCTTTGGTCACTCTGGATGATCATGTCAACTGGAAGGCGCATGAGCCTGATAACAATGAAGCTTCTGGTTCTGAGTTGAGTGGATTGCTGGCCAGCTGTACTACAGAGTATCAGCATGATCAAGTTGCCTTTATGGGCATCTCTCAGGTACATAATTGTGTTTTTGGTTGTAGTGAAAGATATAATGAACTTAAGAAGGCTTATGATGAATTGAAACCTAAATATAATGAATGTTATGTAGAAGTTGAGGCTTACAAACAGGCTTTAAAAACTTTAGAAAGACAAAAAAATTGGTTTCAAAAGAATCAGCTTGCTTATGATGAAAAGATAAGGGTGTTAGAAAGTGATTTAGAATGTACTAGAATTGATTTAAAGCATACTGAGAAAGAAAAAGCTAATATAGATTCAGAAAACCAAGAGCTGAACGAGAAACTAGAGAAGAAAATAGCTAATCATAAAACTTGGTTAATGTCAGGTGATAAGTTAGCTAACTGTCTCTATGGTAGTCAAGCTGTAAACTCTGGCATAGGTTTAGGTTTTAAAAAATATGTTGGTTTAGAAGCTAGGAATGATCTGGGTAAATCTACACCAGCAGGCCTAGCAAATTATGTTAAAGAAGGAAAATTACATGTTGTACCTGGACCTATTAGAGGAGAACACATGCCCACTACCAACACCACAGACTTTGATGGATCACACCATCTTTATGGCAAAAATCAAGTGACTTGCCAGACCCTGATTCTAATTCTACTGACTTTGTCTCTTGTTCTGACAGTGACAAGTCCTCTGACCAAGGGTCTACTACCTATACCAGTTGTGATTCAAGTGAAAAGTCAAACCTTCCCAAGACCTCACCCAAGCCTACACCCAAGACTCCCTACAAGTCTGTTAGAGTTGCTGCTGAGGAATCACATTCCAAGACAGTTTCCTCTGAAGACTTGTCATTTAATTCTTTGCAAAACAATGTTTTTAATTCTGTCAAAAACAATTCTGTTAATGTTAGTGGTTTGAATAATTTTGCATGTAATGGAACGTCTTTCACTTTTAATAAATATTCTAAAAAGAAGAAATGTTTTGTTTGTGGAAGTAAATTTCATTTGATTAAGGATTGTAATTTTCATGAGCAAAGAATGGGTGTATGTGCTGTCAAAATAAACCTAGACCAATGTGGAAAAATGTTAATGACATACCACCATATATTCCACAAGCAACTCATAAGACCAGCAATTCTGCTGATAGACTTTTACCATCTACTTGGAGAAGATCTGTTGCTAGACCATATGTGAGACCAACTAGTTCATATTTTAGAATGGTTATTGGCCTGGATTTATTGACCCAATGTACGTGGGTAGGGGATATTGGGATACTGCTGTGAAGCCCTCAGCAGGTAGTTTTTGGACTCAAAAGGGGCCTAATTTTCATAGAAGGTCCAAGAACAATGGTGGATTCTATACATCTACATGGCCTAACTCTTATGATCCACAAGGCAGGCTCAAGTCAGTAATGACTTGAGTCTCCAAAGTGTACTTATATTTTGTATATATTTTTGTTGTTGTTGTAGGATCATCCTCTGAAAAGTAAAGAAGTAGGCATAGTAGATAGTGGTTGTTCCAGGAGTATGTCAGGAAACAGAGAGATGATGCATGATTTTGTACCCATTGAAGGAGGAGGCAATGTGACTTTTGGTGGAGGAGATGGTAGATTCACTGGGAAAGGAACCATCAGAACACCTAATTTGGACTTTGAGAATGTGTATTATGTGAAGGAACTGCAACATTTCAACTTGTTCTCAGTATCACAAATTTGTGACACCAAGAACAAAGTATTCTTCTCTGAGGATGAATGTCTTGTGCTCTCTAAAGACTTCAAACTTCCAGAAGATACAACAATTTTGCTGAGAGTTCCCAGAAGCTACAATTTATACACATTCAATTTGAATGATGTCCAACCTGAAGGTGACCTGACATGTTTGGTGGCTAAAGCATCCCTGGATGAGTCTACTAAATGGCATTGAAGGATGGCTCATGTGAATTACAAGACCATTAACAAGCTTTCTAAACTTGGCCTAGTTCATGGGCTTCCTTCCAAAGTCTTCACCAATGAGCACAATTGTGTTGCCTGCAACAAAGGAAAGCAACACCGAGCCTCATATAAAGCCATTACAGCTGTGAGCACTATCTCAGAACCTCTTCAGTTGCTGCATATGGATCTCTTTGGTCCAACTCAAATCAGAAGTATTGATCATAAGTACTTCTGCCTGGTAATCACTGATGACTATAGCAGGTTTTGTTGGGTATTCTTTTTGAAAACTAAAGATGAAACATCTCCAATTTTAAAAGAATTCATTACCCTTGTTGAAAACCAGCTAAACAAAAAGGTTAAAGGTATTAGGTGTGATAATGGGACAGAGTTCAAAAATGTTGTTTTAATAGACCTCTGTCAGTCTAAAGGGATAAAAAGGGACTATAGCAATCCAAGAACCCCACAGGAAAATGGGGTTGCTGAAAGAAAGAATAGGACCTTAATAGAGGCAGCAAGATCCATGCTTGCAGACTCTAAATTACCCACTATGTTCTGGACTGAAGCAGTAAGCACTGCTTGTTATGTTTTGAACAGGGTATCCATCACTAGACCTCATTTCAAGAACCCTTATGAACTTCTCACTGGGAAAGTTCCTGATATTCATTATCTCAAACCTTTTGGATGTCAAGTGACCATTTTGAACACTAGTGATCCACTGGGAAAGTTTGATGAGAAAGCTGATGTGGGGTATATCGTGGGATGTTCCTCTCATAGTAAGGCTTACAGGGTATATAATTTAAATGCTAAAAAGATTGAGGAGACACTTAACCTGAGATACCTAGAAGACAAGCCTAATGTTCAGGGACAAGGTCATGCTTGGTATTTTGACCTGAATTATCTAACTGATTACTTGGGCTATACTAGATATGTTGCTAACCAATCTGCAGGTTCACAAGAGTCTCCCACTAACAATGCAGGTACCCTGGATGATGACTCAGATAGTGAGTCTGAGCATGATGAACAAACAATTGTTGTACCTTCTTTTCTTCCTAGCCATTTTGCAGGTGACAGCTCTAAAGAAACTTCTGATGAGATTGAAGATGAGTCACACTATGCAGAGGACCTTGCTAGACTCAAGAAGCAAGAGCATGCAGCCAATCAAGAAACTATAAGGCTTGGTGTGGAGTCAGCACAAGCAATCAGTGGAAACCAGGATTCTGCTGACAGTTCTCCTGTTTCTCTTGACATCATCAAATCTGCTGACAGTCCTACTGCACATACTCCCATGTCTACTAGTGTGTCCACAGACTTCGAAGAACCATATACACGATTTCCAAGTCCTTCAGACCTTGGTAATCACCAACCCAAAGCTGGCATCTTCACCTCATCTTCCTATGACAGTGATTTTGGACCCACTGTGAACAATCTTGACACCACAATTGATGTCAACCCCACTGCTACAAAAAGGATCAACATTGCTCATCCTCAATCGAATATTCTTGGTGATCCTCAAGCACCTGTTAGAACTAGAAGTACTGTGAAAAGTTCTAAGTATGGTCAAGTTGCTTTTCTTTCCTATGTCTCAAATCAGCAAAGGGACAATCACACAGACTTTAAGCATTGTCTGTTTGCTTGCTTTCTTTCTCAAGTGAAACCAACCAGTGTTGCTCAAGCTCTAGAAGACTCAAGCTGGCTTGAAGCAATGCAAGATGAGTTGCAACAATTCAAGAATCGGCAGGTTTGGATACTAGTACCACTACCTGATGGGAAGATTGCAATTGGGACAAAATGGATTTTGAAGAATAAAAGAGATGCAAGGGGTATTGTGGTAAAAAACAAAGCAAGGTTAGTGGCTCAGGGGTTCAGACAAGAGGAAGGCATTGATTATGATGAAGTCTTTGCTCCTGTAGCAAGAGTTGAGGCCATTAGAATCTTCTTAGCCTATGCATCTTATATGGGTTTCATGGTATATCAGATGGATGTGAAAGGTGCTTTTCTGTATGGTGAAATTGAAGAGGAGGTATATGTCACTCAACCCAAAGGTTTTGAAGACCCAGATAATCCAAAGCATGTTTACAAGATTGTAAAAGCTCTTTATGGACTACATCAGGCACCAAGAGCTTGGTATGCTAGGCTTTTTGCATTTCTGCTGAAGCATGGTTACAGAAGAGGTGCCATTGACAAAACACTCTTCATAAAGTAGAATTCCAGAGACGTCATTCTTGTGCAAGTTTATGTAGATGACATTATCTTTGGCTCCACTAAAGAAGCTTGGTGCAGGGAGTTTGAGGAATTGATGAAGGGAGAGTTTTAGATGAGTGCTATGGGGGAGCTTACTTTCTTTTTGGTTCTCCAAGTTAAGCAGAAACCTGATGGTATATTTATCAGTCAGGATAAATATGTGAGAGACATTTTGAAGAAGTTTGATATTGAAAATGTCAGAACTGCCACTACACCTTATGAAGCTCCAAAACCAAAGAACAATTTTGAACTAGATCCTGCTGTGAATGTTCACCTATACAGATCCATGATTGGTTCATTGATATATTTGACAGCTTCAAGGCCTAACATTACATTTGCTGTGAGTGCTTGTTCTAGACATCAGGTCACTCCTCTTACTTCCCATTTGAATGCAGTCAAAAAGATCTTCAAGTACCTCAAAAGCCAACCCAACTTAGGTCTTTGGTACCCAAAAGAGTCTCCTTTTAAGTTGAAAGCATATAGTGATAGTGATTATGCTGGTGCAAATCTGGATAGGAGATCCACAACTGGAGGTTGCCAATTTCTTGGAAGAAGATTGATTTCTTGGCAATGCAAGAAACAAACTATTGTTGCTACCTCATCTACTGAAGCAGAGTATGTTGCTGCTGCAAATTATTGTGGTCAGGTACTATGGATACATAATCAATTGCTGGATTATGGGTTTAATTTTATAAACACCACAATCTTTATTGATAATCAAAGTACCATATGCATAGTTAAAAATCCAGTTTTTCATAATAGAACTAAGCTTATTGAGATCAGGCACCATTTTATAAGAGATGCATATGAAAAACATTTGATAAAGGTGATTAAGATTCACACAGATGATAATGTGGCAGATTTATTGACTAAATCCTTTGATGGACCAAGGTTTCAACACTTAGTTGTCCATATTGGGATGCTTAACCCTTAACTGCAAAGTTTGAGGGGAGGCATGAGCCTCAGGGGAGGCATATGCCTCAGGGGAGGATAGTAGTTGTAAAACTTGTAAAGTTTGTAGATTATTGTTTATGTTTTTGTTTGCTAAAACTAATCAGCTAATGTTCTTTAAGTTTTGTATGTTTTGGTTTGGTTTGTTTGCTACTTTGTGTCTGTTTTGCAGAATGCCTATATGTGTAGTTGCTGATCTTTAGTTGAAGTTCACCAAGATTGGTTAAATGGGGACATGGTTATGTAAGCTTAAAGCATGTTTCTACTGAATAGAAGTACTGTAGCAAAGTCCAAGTGATAATCATTGAGATATATAAGAAAAGTTGTTCATTTATTCAAGAAACAATTTATAGCTTACAATCAACTTCAAATGAAATACAAGACCATCCCTATACAAAATCTACCAAACATATTCTAGCTCCTATCATCTATTACAAAAGCTGGTGGATATGCATGACCAGTACGATGAAGAAGCTGAAGATGAAAATGGAAAGGATGGATTGATGAAAACGATGATGATGCTCAAGAACCTTGTTTTATGTCTTTGGTTCCTGGCAACATCACATCACCTTCTACTCCACCTTCCCTTTTCCCTTGCCCTTTCTCCTGCTTCCATGGTATGTAGCACCAGATCCTGGAGCAGGAAGACAAATCACCACTTCCCATGATTTTGGAAGTGAAGGGTTAGACTTCCGTGGCCTTGGTTGGGATCTCTTTGGTGTGGAAGGAGGGATAAATGTGTGATCTTCATCTTTATCCTCAGAAGATTCCTCATCAGAGGTACAAAGAAAAGGAGAGACAAACTCTCGTTATGTTACTCATGCTTCTTCACCCAAAGCTGCTGAATCATCAAAATCAAAAGAGCCTCTCAAGTTCTATAGAAAGAAGAGAAGACAGTATTTGAGCAAGGATTCCACTGAGACTTCTAAGGTGCCAAGTATGGATGTTGTTCAAGATGCAGTTGATGATGATCATCTTAAGGCTGATGAACGAATGGTTGATGTTGCATCTACTGTTGGCCATTCATCTTCAATTCCAGCACAAACTAGTGTTACACCTTCAGAAGTTCCTCCTGTAATATTTGTTGCTGGGAGAACTTTTGTCCTGGATCCTGATGCTGTTGTCTCTCCTACACATGTTGAAGATACTTCTCAACATGTTTCTAATATTGATGCTTCTACTGATGTTCCTACTGAGAATATTGACAAAGTTCCAATTGTTGATATTTCTCATGATGATTCTTCTGATGAGCCTGCTATCAATGTTTCTGATATGATTCTCTCTGACAAGGTGAAAGGAGTGTTGGATGAGGAAGATCTTGGTCCTGACCTTGTGACTGACAAAGAGAGGATTGAGCAAGCAAGAATGCTGAAAGATTATGTAGATCTGATGAAGAGTCAGGCATTGGCACAAAAGCTTGCAGATCAGTTTACTTCAAATTTGCCTCCTGAAAGACAAAGAGAACTGGATGAACAATCAGTTCATTTTACTGATGAGCAGTGGGATTCTTACACTTTACAAGCTGCTTCAAATCCTACTCTTGCTCAAAGAATTTTGGGAGCTGATTTTAATAGTGAGAACTTTCCTGCACAAATGATGGCTATTGGTCAAAAAAAGAAGAAAGCTGCAGCTGAAAAGAGAAAGGTTATTGTTGAACAGAAGGCCAAAGCTAAGAGGGAGAAACCACAGACTACAGCACAGAAGAAAACTTATATGAGAAATGTAGTATATAATCAGAGTACTATTCTTTATACATCTGGTTTGACCAAGAAGCAAGTCTGGGCTTTACCTGAATCTGAATTGACAAGTCTATATAATAGGATTATGAAGAGTATTAAACCAGCTTCTAATCAATTGAAGAGGAATGCTGCAAGTGTGAATGCTCCAGAAGCTAAAAGACTCAAGACAGTTGAGATTGTTACTTCATTTTCTGGTGATAGAGAACAGCTGAGCACTCATGCTGTTTCTACTGAGAAAACTCCTGACGTGATTCAATCTGCTGAACCTATTGCTGCACCTTCCATTCCCACTGAGGAAGCATCTGAGAGACAATCCACAATGAGAGCTGATAATCCTTCTATTCTTGTTTCTCCTGAAGCTTCATCCAGTGCTGCTGACACATCTATTGAGCCTGATACCATTCCTTCTTCTGCATCTGCTGAACAAGAAGGATCACATCTTTCCAACTATAATGCAGATATGGTTAGGAGAGCTGAACAAGAAGCTGCTAAGTCTAGACAGGCCAGAGATGAGTTTGATAAATTGTATGAAGCAGGTGGTTCTGTTCCAATTTCCTCTGTTCCTACATTTTCTATTCCTACTGAAGATGCTTCTGGTGCATCTGAGAATGTAAGTTCTTCTTTTTCTATGGGAATTTATATACCTGGTAGGAGGAAGAAAAGGATGTCTCACAGAAGACACATTGCCATCAGGAGATCAGTAAGATTAGCTAGGAAGCAGACCTCTGGAGTTCATAAGTCTCATAAGGGTAGTTCTTCTAAGCATGTGGACCTACAATCTGCTGATACAACATTTATCAAAGTGAGTTCTTCTGAAACTTTTCCTGAGGGTTCTTGTAGTGTTTTGACACAATGGAATGTGACTGATGGAGAGCTTAACACCATATATAGGCTTGATAAGTCTTATATACATTTTACTTTCTTGAAAGATATACTTCACTTGGTGGATAAGCAAGATCTGATTACTCTCAATAGACTTGTCACAGAGTATTATGCCACTCATACACCACATGGTTCTGGTTTGTACTTACTGGGAGATCTTCAAGTTCTTTTTGATTCTCAATCTCAAAATGGAATAGGCTACTCAATTTGGAAGAATTCACATAAGTGGAAGGTTGATACTTGGAGATTTTACCCTATCCCAAATGTGCATGTTGTTGAAACAAAGTCTGGTATGAGGGTATGTATGTTTTCTGATCAGCATTATCCTTTGTCCATTAAACTGATGCAACGTATGCTTAGAAGGAAATTGGAAGTTCCTCCTAATCCAGTGGCAAATGATATGACTAATGCTGAACAGTTGATTGGGTTAATCAAGTCCAAGCTTCTGCAACACAAAGCTTCTACTTGATTCTGGTATCTTGTATCCTTGTTGTGTGTTTTATTTCATTTATTTCTTAGTTAAAAAAAAAAAAAAAAAAAAAAAAAAAAAAAAAAAAAAACCCATGTATATTTGTACTAACTTTTCTGCAGGTTTGTTGTATATCACTCTGTTGATGGTTATCAACTCACCAGATGTGACTTGTGTCCATCAAAGAGTTGGCTAGTCCAAAGGGTACAGCTTTGGTAAAGACACATCAAATATGTTGATAGCTGTAATGGTTTGCTAAAAACTATAGGGTATGCAACTCACCCATGCTTAATTACTGAGGGTTGTATGGTCATCAATTCACCATGGATTAATCCTTATTGGATTCCAAAGAATTGGCTAGCCCACAAGTATATGGCTTGTGGTAAAGGCAGTGGAATACCATATTTGGTTATCAATTCACCAAAGGTGATTTATTCAACCTAAGAATTGACTAGTCCTGAGAAAACGGCTACAGATAAAGACATCTCAAATCCGTTTATAGCTGATGATTTGCTAAAAATCATATGGTTATCAGTGTACCATAGTTTTAGAACTTGCTTTTGAGGATTTTGAACAGGTGGATCCTCTGGATTTGGAAGAGATGAACTTGAAGTGGCAGGTAGCCATGCTCTCTCTGAACATCAAGAGGTTTGAAAATAAGTCTGGGAGAAAGTTTGGTTTCCAGGGAAGAGATCCAGCTAGATTTGACAGGAGGAAGATCAAATGCTATACATGTGGTCAGATGGGTCACTTCTCAAGAGAGTGCAAGGATAGGAAGACTGGTGATGAGGTTAGGTATTCTACCTATCAGCAGAATCAAGTGAAAGATGGATATTCCAAAACTTTGGTCACTCTGGATGATCATGTCAACTGGAAGGCGCATGAGCCTGATAACAATGAAGCTTCTGGTTCTGAGTTGAGTGGATTGCTGGCCAGCTGTACTACAGAGGATCAGCATGATCAAGTTGCCTTTATGGGCATCTCTCAGGTACATAATTGTGTTTTTGGTTGTAGTGAAAGATATAATGAACTTAAGAAGGCTTATGATGAATTGAAACCTAAATATAATGAATGTTATGTAGAAGTTGAGGCTTACAAACAGGCTTTAAAAACTTTAGAAAGACAAAAAATTTGGTTTCAAAAGAATCAGCTTGCTTATGATGAAAAGATAAGGGTGTTAGAAAGTGATTTAGAATGTACTAGAATTGATTTAAAGCGTACTGAGAAAGAAAAAGCTAATATAGATTCAAAAAACCAAGTGCTGAAAGAGAAACTAGAGAAGGAAATAGCTAATCATAAAACTTGGTTAATGTCAGGTGATAAGTTAGCTAACTGTCTCTATGGTAGTCAAGCTGTAAACTCTGGCATAGGTTTAGGTTTTAAAAAATATGTTGGTTTAGAAGCTAGGAATGATCTGGGTAAATCTACACCAGCAGGCCTAGCAAATTATGTTAAAGAAGGAAAATTACATGCTGTACCTGGACCTATTAGAGGAGAACACATGCCCACTACCAACACCACAGACTTTGATGGATCACACCATCTTTATGGCAAAAAGTCAAGTGACTTGCCAGACCCTGATTCTAATTCTACTGACTTTGTCTCTTGTTCTGACAGTGACAAGTCCTCTGACCAAGGGTCTACTACCTATACCAGTTTCTCTTGACATCATCAAATCTGCTGACAGTCCTACTGCACATACTCCCATGTCTACTAGTGTGTCCACAGACTTCGAAGAACCATATACATGATTTCCAAGTCCTTCAGACCTTGGTAATCACCAACCCAAAGCTGGTATCGTCACCTCATCTTCCTATGACAGTGATTTTGGACCCACTGTGAACAATCTTGACACCACAATTGATGTCAACCCCACTGCTACAAAAAGGATCAACATTGCTCATCCTCAATCGAATATTCTTGGTGATCCTCAAGCACCTGTTAGAACTAGAAGTACTGTGAAAAGTTCTAAGTATGGTCAAGTTGCTTTTCTTTCCTATGTCTCAAATCAGCAAAGGGACAATCACACAGACTTTAAGCATTGTCTGTTTGCTTGCTTTATTTCTCAAGTGGAACCAACCAGTGTTGCTCAAGCTCTTGAAGACTCAATGTAACACCCCCAAATTATCGCAGCGGAAGATAGATCATTGAGGTATTACTTCCTAGCACAAAGTACAAGTCATGGAAAACGACCCTTGAAAAGAGACGTTTTAAAAGTGTTTCACATTTGATACATTAAATTCTTAGAGTTTACAAAGGTCCCAACAGTTTTCATAAAACACAATGTTTTCAAAAGATTTGCAAATGTTTTAAACATAACATAAATCTTTAAAATATAGACTCTTCAAATGTGAAAATATGCCGAGTCCTCAAAATATATCCATGCGACTCCATCCAAGACCTTCATGCCTTTAAACCTGAGATAAAACATGCTAAAACGTCAACACAAAGGTTGAGTGAATCCATAGAGTTTTAGTAATAAGCAGTTGATCACAATATAATTCAGTTTATAAAAATGACTAAGCAACAAATGCTGAGTTTGATTCAGTTATTATTGCCCTAAGCTCGTGACCCCGACACTACGTATCTAATTTCGAATCAGCCCTTATATATAGGTAATAGCCACACCTATCATTTTTGGACGAATACAATACACGACTGCCATATAGGCACGTTCTTTCTGGTGGGGATTGTTAGTTCCAATAGATCTATTCACTGTATTCGCGTTCACTCGCAAGTGATTAACGGTTCACGATAAAGGGACTTTTGTCTATGGGAAACTTAGGCAATAATAATAACATGATAGCATCCAATTTTAAAGCATTGTGATCAGAAATATTTATAGCATGTATCTCCCCCACGGAGTTTATAAAACAATTAAAGTAAAACTTGGGGCTATGAACTCACCAATAATGAAGTAGCAACAGAAATCGGAGAAGTGTGCACGTCGAGAAAAACCGCAAAGATCACAAGTGACCTAGATAAAATATAACACGACTTAGGCTCGGGGGTTAAGGTATAATACTTTATATTTATGATTTAACTCAGTACTTGAACTCAAAATATCATGTGGTCATTTATTTAAAAGTCTTATAGCAAGTTATGGGTCGAAAAGACGTTTGCAAAAACTTATTCGGTTTAAAATGCAAAGCTGATGGAAATTTTATAAAATTGCCACACTAATTGGGTCGCCATTTCTAAACCGTGAAGGCTAAAATTATGAACTTTATATGCTTAGAAAGGTATGACTCTGTACTATATGAAAATCAAGGCCTTACATAACTGAGAACCCCAGAACATGGGTTAAATTACCAATTTACCCCTGAGTCTCTAAATAGTTATACTCAGCATCCAAATGGGTTTAGAAAAAAGGGTATATCTTCTTATCTACAGGTCTAATGGACACATGGCGTGTGGGAAAAGTTTTCTACAGGTCTTGGCTACAACTTTCGTCTTTACACCAACCTAATGTTCTTTACAACATTTTAGAGTAAATAGCCCATCAAATCTGACATGCATTCCTGGACCAGTTTTAGTGTGGATTTTCTCTAAAAATATCCAAGATGAATTAGGATGTAAGGTTTTCGGTGAAATGATCCTAAGACCTGTGGCTAACTCAAAATATTTTTATTTTTTTTATAAAACCTTCTGGGTACAAAATGGTAAATGGATCTTGAAGCATCAAATCTGGGACAGGTTCAACCAATGACAAGCAAGGTGCTTTATGTCTCTTTAATAGGTTTTTGTGTAAAGCATGCAAGGTTTAATCATTTTAATTGTTTTTGTAGATCTATGAACCAAAGTGACCAGGGATGAAATGGTTTTCAAATAAAAATCTAGGATGGTTATGTTAACAATCAAGTTGGAAAATCAAGATTAACAATCACAAAAACCCAACAACTCTTGCAATAACCAACTCATTCAAGCCTAACTAACTAATCTAACACCTAAAATCCTATGAGATCTTGATCAAATTATTCAAAATATTGCATGCAAGAGTTGATTTACTTAATCCTAGTGAAATCTATGATAACCCAAGATGAGATTAAAAAGATGCAAAGGACTTACCAATATTGAGAAACCAACAAGAACACTTAATCTTTGGTTGGAGATGAATAAGATCAAGTAAAAATTAAAGACCAAGGGTGTTGGAGCTGTTTCATTTCGTTCCAAAGGTGGAGAAAACAATAAAATTGGTGAAATGGTGATAGAAATGAGGAAAGAAAGAGTTATTGGTGTTTTATAAGAACAATGCATGCAAATGGGATAGACAAGTGTACTCTATGTTAGCAAACCTTTAACAACACATCATGCCATCATTAAAATGATAAAAATTTCGTGGGTTTTGAGATAGTGGGGATGGGGATGATTTATTTTGATTTTGTATAAGTATCTAAGGTTACGGAGTGAGTTTCAAGGCCAACGGAGCCATACCGGTAACGTTTTATGCATAGTTTGTAAAAATAAATCTCACAAGGATAATATTTTCATTAAACTATCACATTTAACTTAAAATGACCTAAATTAATGTTTCATAAATTTTCCGAGCCTTTCGTAGTGTTATAATGCCTTTAAAGCTTAAAACGCGAGCCGAAAACGCGTAAAACGTAAAATGTGCACACTTCGTGTAGAAATGGAAAATTACATTATTCCATAAGAAAACAAGTACGTGGGGGAATATAAATCATATTAATGGGTAAACTGAGCATAGCCTGAGTCAATTTACAAATTTCAGTGTACGTGTCACGACGGGCAACTTTCCCGGCAAAAGCCAATTTACTTAAAATAGCATAATAAGCAAATAAAATTAGTAAAATAATGACTTGGAAATTTCTCGGTTGTTACATTACCCATCCGTTAAAAAGGAATCACGTCCTCGTGATTCAGTTCATCTTATCGGTTGACGGTGTGTAAAAAAAAATGAGGGTACTCTCGTCGCAATCGGATCTTTTCGCTCCCATGTGTACTCGGGTCCATGTCAAGTATTCCAACAAACCTTGACAATAGGCATGCACTCTGCTTGAGTCGCTTTACTTCCTACTTCATGATCTTAACTGGTTCCTCGTCAAAGTTAAACTTGTTGTCAAGTTGAATCTCCTCTATTGGAATGCCGAAGGATTCTTCTGTTATGCACTTCTTCTAGTTTGAATCGTGATACGTGTTGCGAGCACTACTGAGCTTTTGCAGAAGTTCGAGTGAATAAACTACCGGTCTAGCTTTTGCCAAAATCTTGTAGGGTTCAACGTACATCGAGTTTAGTTTTCATCATTTTCCGAAACATAGCACGTGCTTTCGTGGCGAATTTTCACGTAACTCTCCTGACGATCTTGTACTGCTTGCAACATGTTGTCCTGGAGTGTTGTTCCTACGCCCGATGCGTACTAGCGATTAATGCGAATGGGATTACTACGGGAGCGTACTATCAGTCGAAAGAAGTAGATGCCAATGCCTTGGGGTATAAGATAGTTACAAGGTGTAATTAATAATACCAAGGAAAGATCTTGATGAATCACAAAAATAATAATAGAATTCTGTCAAGTGTAATGTTTTAGGAGCAAAGACTGCTTAAAAGGGATAGATTAGATATCTGTATGAAAAAAGAAGCAAACTGTTATCAATCGATGCAAATGAAAGGATCAATGAATAAGAACAATAATGAATGGATTAAGATGTCCATATCATTCATACTAGTATGAGCATAGAGTGCTCGGAAGAAAATTTGATATTTATACGAACGAAGAAGCAAATGAAAGGGTGTGTAAAAGAGAGATCAATGACTCAAATTAATGCAAACAGAAGGAACATAAATTACAATAATAGTTAAGCGAAGAGATATAGAATATTAACACAAATAATCAATTAATCGAGACAACCAACGAATCAAACCAATGGTCAAAAGAGGCCAATACTGAAAGATATAATTCCAAATGAGGTTCAATAATAAATGAAACAAACAATATTCATTGCGAATATCAAATGAGAATGAATAAGGAAAATCGATAACTGATAAGGATAATAAACATCATGATTGTTAAAAGAAATGAAGTGAAATAGACAAGAATTAAGAAAGCAATAAGCGTAACAATACTTTAAATGAGAACAAATGAGATAGACAATAAATGTGAAGGCAAATAATAAAGGAGAAAGATGATAAATGTCGTGGAAGAGAACAAACGACAAATGATGAAATCCATAAATATCATGAATGTTATATGAGAATAACTGTGAAAATCAATAAATTAGAAAGATAATGTGCATCTCGAATGCTAAATGAGAAGAAGAAATGAGAACGATCAATAAATAAGAAATACAAAAAGCAGCACGAATGCTAGCTGAGGGTAACAATTAATGAGAAACGCAATAAGTGACAAAGACAATAAGCATTGTGATTGCAATTGAGAATGAATGGGTATCAACAATAAATGAGAGAAGCATTACGTTGAAAACATGCATTTTAAATAGGAACAACATAAAATGAGAGAGGCATTGAGTATCACGAAAGTTGTTTGGGGTTAAATGAGAACAAATAATAAATGGTAAAGTCAATAAATATCACGAATGTTGATTAAGTAAGATCCGCACTTGGCTCCTCGAGCTTTACTCTTCTCCAACGAGACTGTAGGTTGGCCATCACATCTCGTTTCTGTTGACGTGAAATATCTCTCATGATGCGCCATGTGTGTCACCAACAATGGGATGCTGTGTTGGATGGGCTCTCTGGTGATAGGCTTTGATCGAGCGAGAGGAGTAGGTGCAGTAATGGTTTTCCTTCTCTTCTTCCGAGGGGTTCTTCTTCGAGTTAGTAATCTTCTGGTTTGAGTTCACACTCTATAGCCTTTTCCTCGAATGGCTCTGTCTCACTATTAGACGTTAGTATATAAGTTGGTGAAGTGGGTGTCAGAATGGTGGCCGACAAATTTCCAAATTGTGTCCTCGGAATCGAAAGATAGTATTAAGTTAAGGTAAACATTGTTGTCAAGCTTCGGCGTTACCTTCCTAGCAGCGTGATTCTTCAAATCACAAGAAGTGAAAAAGAATGAGACATTAAAAAGTCGTGTTTCGAAAGTAGGGTGTTCCAAGGCGGCACGTTAAAGTCATGCTCTAATCATCCGGCGTGTCTTAGGCGATGGTTTACGAGGCGATGTGGGTGTTCTAAAAGTATGGGACCAATGTTCCAACTCGTCTTCAAAGGCGGATAGTAAGACAACCGAGGGAAATCGATAGAATGCAACGGGTTTTGCATAAGACGATGTTATGAAAGGTTATGAAAAAGTTGTAGCGAACCACGGTATTACTCACGATGTTTGAGAAATAAAAGAGACCATTAAAATGTAAGTATAGATGCGTAATCGGAGAAAACAAGGTTTGAGCTCAAGCTCCGAAATAAGCGTAAGAGGTCAAAATCAGTCAAACATTTATATAATCAACCTTTATATAAATAATAGTGATGCTATAAATAAGCATAGTTTATATAATACCATTAGTGATGACATAAGTATAAGAAACATAGGCAGTCTGGTGGCATACGCGCACGGATATCGGATACGGCAATGAGAGACTCTTTAGTGAAAAATAGTTATAGTCTGGGTTTTGAAAACGACCCAGTTCTCTATAACTGTAGCTCTGATGCCAATCTGTAACACCCCCAAAATTATAGCAGCGGAAGATAGATCACTGGGGTATTACTTCCTAGCACAAAGTACAAGTCATGGAAAACGACCCTTGAAAAGAGACGTTTTAAAAGTGTTTCACATTTGATACATTAAATTCTCAGAGTTTACAAAGGTCCCAACAGTTTTCATAAAACACAATGTTTTCAAAAGATTTGCAAATGTTTTAAACATAACATAAATCTTTTAAATATAGACTCTTCAAATGTGAAAATATGCCGAGTCCTCAAAATATATCCATGTGACTCCATCCAAGACCTTCATGCCTTTAAACCTGAGATAAAACATGCTAAAACGTCAACACAAAGGTTGAGTGAATCCATAGAGTTTTAGTAATAAGCAGTTGATCACAATATAATTCAGTTTATAAAAATGACTAAGCAACAAATGCTGAGTTTGATTCAGTTATTATTGCCCTAAGCTCGTGACCCCGACACTACGTATCTAATTTCGAATCAGCCCTTATATATAGGTAATAGCCACACCTATCATTTTTGGACGAATACAATACACGACTGCCATATAGGCACGTTCTTTCTGGTGGGGATTGTTAGTTCCAATAGATCTATTCACTGTATTCGCGTTCACTCGCAAGTGATTAACGGTTCACGATAAAGGGACTTTTGGCTATGGGAAACTTAGGCAATAATAATAACATGATAGCATCCAATTTCAAAGCATTGTGATAAGAAATATTTATAGCATGTATCTCCCCCACGGAGTTTATAAAACAATTAAAGTAAAACTTGGGGCTATGAACTCACCAATAATGAAGTAGCAACAGAAATCGGAGAAGTGTGCACGTCGAGAAAAACCGCAAAGATCACAAGTGACCTAGATAAAATATAACACGACTTAGGCTCGGGGGTTAAGGTATAATACTTTATATTTATGATTTAACTCAGTACTTGAACTCAAAATATCATGTGGTCATTTATTTAAAAGTCTTATAGCAAGTTATGGGTCGAAAAGACGTTTGCAAAAACTTATTCGGTTTAAAATGCAAAGCTGATGGAAATTTTATAAAATTGCCACACTAATTGGGTCGCCATTTCTAAACCGTGAAGGCTAAAATTATGAATTTTATATGCTTAGAAAGGTATGACTCTGTACTATATGAAAATCAAGGCCTTACATAACTGAGAACCACAGAACATGGGTTAAATTACCAATTTACCCCTGAGTCTCTAAATAGTTATACTCAGCATCCAAATGGGTTTAGAAAAAAGGGTATATCTTCTTATCTACAGGTCTAATGGACACATGGCGTGTGGGAAAAGTTTTCTACAGGTCTTGGCTACAACTTTCGTCTTTACACCAACCTAATGTTCTTTACAACATTTTAGAGTAAATAGCCTATCAAATCTGACATGCATTCCTGGACCAGTTTTAGTGTGGATTTTCTCTAAAAATATCCAAGATGAATTAGGATGTAAGGTTTTCGGTGAAATGATACTAAGACCTGTGGCTAACTCAAAATATTTTTATTTTTTTTATAAAACCTTCTGGGTACAAAATGGTAAATGGATCTTGAAGCATCAAATCTGGGACAGGTTCAACCAATGACAAGCAAGGTGCTTTATGTCTCTTTAATAGGTTTTTGTGTAAAGCATGCAAGGTTTAATCATTTTAATTGTTTTTGTAGATCTATGAACCAAAGTGACCAGGGATGAAATGGTTTTCAAATAAAAATCTAGGATGGTTATGTTAACAATCAAGTTGGAAAATCAAGATTAACAATCACAAAAACCCAACAACTCTTGCAATAACCAACTCATTCAAGCCTAACTAACTAATCTAACACCTAAAATCCTATGAGATCTTGATCAAATTATTCAAAATATTGCATGCAAGAGTTGATTTACTTAATCCTAGTGAAATCTATGATAACCCAAGATGAGATTAAAAAGATGCAAAGGACTTACCAATATTGAGAAACCAACAAGAACACTTAATCTTTGGTTGGAGATGAATAAGATCAAGTAAAAATTAAAGACCAAGGGTGTTGGAGCTGTTTCATTTCGTTCCAAAGGTGGAGAAAACAATAAAATTGGTGAAATGGTGATAGAAATGAGGAAAGAAAGAGTTATTGGTGTTTTATAAGAACAATGCATGCAAATGGGATAGACAAGTGTACTCTATGTTAGCAAACCTTTAACAACACATCATGCCATCATTAAAATGATAAAAATTTCGTGGGTTTTGAGATAGTGGGGATGGGGATGATTTATTTTGATTTTGTATAAGTATCTAAGGTTACGGAGTGAGTTTCAAGGCCAACGGAGCCATACCTGTAACGTTTTATGCATAGTTTGTAAAAATAAATCTCACAAGGATAATATTTTCATTAAACTATCACATTTAACTTAAAATGACCTAAATTAATGTTTCATAAATTTTTCGAGCCTTTCGTAGTGTTATAATGCCTTTAAAGCTTAAAACGCGAGCCGAAAACGCGTAAAACGTAAAATGTGCACACTTCGTGTAGAAATAGAAAATTACATTATTCCATAAGAAAACAAGTACGTGGGGGAATATAAATCATATTAAAGGGTAAACTGAGCATAGCCTGAGTCAATTTACAAATTTCAGTGTACGTGTCACGACGGGCAACTTTCCCGGCAAAAGCCAATTTACTTAAAATAGCATAATAAGCAAATAAAATTAGTAAAATAATGACTTGGAAATTTCTCGGTTGTTACACTCAAGCTGGCTTGAAGCAATGCAAGATGAGATGCAACAATTCAAGAATCAGCAGGTTTGGATACTGGTACCACTACCTGATGGGAAGATTGCAATTGGGACAAAATGGATTTTGAAGAATAAAAGAGATGCAAGGGGTATTGTGGTAAAAAACAAAGCAAGGTTAGTGTCTCAGGGGTTCAGACAAGAGGAAGGCATTGATTATGATGAAGTCTTTGCTCCTGTAGCAAGAGTTGAGGCCATTAGAATCTTCTTGGCCTATGCATCTTATATGGGTTTCATGGTATATCAGATGGATGTGAAAGGTGCTTTTCTGTATGGTGAAATTGAAGAGGAGGTATATGTCACTCAACCCAAAGGTTTTGAAGACCCAGATAATCCAAAGCATGTTTACAAGGTTGTAAAATCTCTCTATGGACTACATCAGGCACCAAGAGCTTGGTATACTAGGCTTTCTGCATTTCTGCTGAAGTATGGTTACAGAAGAGGTGCCATTGACAAAACACTCTTCATAAAGAAGAATTCCAGAGACATCATTCTTGTGCAAGTTTATGTGGATGACATTATCTTTGGCTCCACTAAAGAAGCTTGGTGCAGGGAGTTTGAGGAATTGATGAAGGGAGAGTTTCAGATGAGTGCTATGGGGGAGCTTACTTTCTTTTTGGGTCTCCAAGTTAAGCAGAAACCTGATGGTATATTTATCAGTCAGGATAAATATGTGAGAGACTTTTTGAAGAAGTTTGATATGGAAAATGTCAGAACTGCCACTACACCTTATGAAGCTCCAAAACCAAAGAACAATCTTGAACCAGATCCTGCTGTGAATGTTCACCTATACAGATCCATGATTGGTTCATTGATGTATTTGACAGCTTCAAGGCCTAACATTACATTTGCTGTGAGTGCTTGTTCTAGACATCAGGTCACTCCACTTACTTCCCATTTGAATGCAGTCAAAAAGATCTTCAAGTACCTCAAAGGCCAACCCAACTTAGGTCTTTGGTACCCAAAAGAGTCTCCTTTTAATTTGGAAGCATATAGTGATAGTGATTATGCTGGTGCAAATCTGGATAGGAGATCCACAACTGGACGTTGCCAATTTCTTAGAAGAAGATTGATTTCTTGGCAATGCAAGAAAGAAACTATTGTTGCTACCTCATCTACTGAAGCAGAGTATGTTGCTGCTGCAAATTGTTGTGGTCAGGTACTATGGATACATAATCAATTGCTGGATTATGGGTTTAATTTTATGAACACCACAATCTTTATTGATAATCAAAGTACCATATGCATTGTTAAAAATCCAGTTTTTCATAATAGAACTAAGCATATTGAGATCAGGCACCATTTTATAAGAGATGCATAAGAAAAACATTTGATAAAGGTGATTAAGATTCACACAGATGATAATGTGGCAGATTTATTGACTAAAGCCTTTGATGGACCTAGGTTTCAACACTTAGTTGTCCATATTGGGATGCTTAACCCTTAACTGCAAAGTTTGAGGGGAGGCATAAGCCTCAGGGGAGGCATATGCCTCAGGGGAGGATAGTAGTTGTAAAACTTGTAAAGTTTGTAGATTATTGTTTATGTTTTTGTTTGCTAACACTAATCAGCTAATGTTCTTTAAGTTTTGTATGTTTTGGTTTGGTTTGTTTGCTACTTTGTGTCTGTTTTGCAGAATGCCTATATGTGTAGTTGCTGATCTTTAGTTGAAGTTCACCAAGATTGGTTAAATGAGGACATGGTCATGTAAGCTTAAAGCTTGTTTCTACTGAATAGAAGTACTGTAGCAAAGTCCAAGTGATAATCATTGAGATATATAAGAAAAGTTGTTCATTCATTCAAGAAACAATTTACAGCTTACAATCAACTTCAAATGAAATGCAAGACCATCCCATTACAAAATCTACCAAACATATTCTAGCTCCCATCATCTATTACAAAAGCTGGTGGATATGCATGACCAGTACGATGAAGAAGCTGAAGATGAAAATGGAAAGGATGGATTGATGAAAACGATGATGATGCTCAAGAACCTTGTTTTATGTCTTTGGTCCCTGGAAACATCACATCACCTTCTACTCCACCTTCCCTTTTCCCTTGCCCTTTCTCCTGCTTCCCTGGTATGTAGCACCAGATCCTGGAGCAGGAAGACGAATTACCACTTCCCATGATCCTGGAGCAGGAAGAACAATCACCACTTCCCATGATTTTGGGATCTTCATCTTCATTCTCAGAAGATTCCTCATCAGAGGTACAAAGAAAAGGAGAGACAAACTCTCGTTGTGTTACTGGGTAAGGGAACAAGGGACGTGAATCAGCAGAAGAATCAGACTCAGCAGGAATGGGGGCTTTGCTTGGTTCCCCCATATCGTGTTTCTTCTTACTTGCTTGTTCCTTGGTTAATCGGAGTGTCCATGGTTGAGCACTGGGTGGAAAGTAAGTGCTCCAACCATCACTGGATGATGATGATGATGAGGAGGAGGAGGAGGTTAGATTGATGATTTCTGGTATGGAAGACATGTTTGTTACTGATAATTATGGTATTATTGTGAAATTAGGGTTTTGATGTTAATTGGGGGTAATTGATATGTGTGAATTGAGATTAGGGATGATTTTATAGGCGGAGTCAAGGGTTGATGGTAATTAATGCGAGTTGGGTGGCACAGTAAAACTCAAGATATTTACTGAAGATATTTTTACACTTGAGTTGATTCTGCTGATTGACTTTCCATCAGCAGATTGACCGTCATTTCGGCTGAAGCATTAATTTTGAAATTTGTTGGAGTTACTTTACACGTCAGATCTGGTCAATAATTAGTTCCGATATTTTTGACCATGATTGGGTAACTTCTATTTATAACCTACTTCGTATAATCTTCGCCCAAAATCAACTGATTCCCTCTTCAATCAATTTAAACCCATTTTCCCTTCACTTGATTCATAACCGATTTCTCACAATTTCTTCAATGGCGGCACTACAATTGAAGAAGGATCACAACAAAGTTGCTTTTCTGGGAAAAGCAAAGGGACATGAACTGTATGAACCTATGGTGGATTTCTTAAAGCGTTCCAAGACTCATTATGCACTAACACATTCTCCAAATGTGATATATGAATCGTTGGTTAGACAATTTTGGGCATCTGCTGCCAAACATTCTGACACAGAGATAGTAGCTACGATTGATGGAGCAGAGTATGTGGTGACTGAATCATTGATTAGGACAAGATTGCAACTGAATGATGAAGGTGGTGTCAATCACACCAACACTATAGAGATACTTGCTAGGTTAAGAGTTGCTGGTTATCAAAGTACTGACACAGATATGTGGCACAAGAATAAGTTTTGCCCTATGTGGAGGTTTTTGGTGCACACATTACTTCAGTGTATCAGCAACAAGTCTGGAGGATGGGATCAATTCTCTACCCAATTGGGTTGTGGTATTGTATGTCTTTCAAAGGGTTTGACTTATAATTTTTCTAAGTTTATTTTTGATAATATGGTTGAAAATATTCAAAAGAAAAAGCATAAGTTTCTTATGTACCCTAGGTTTTTACAAATGATTTTAGGCATAACAACCCAAGACCGAGTCTATTGTCCCATAGGAGCTCTTAGTGCTAAATTGTTTGCTTCTATGAAAACATATTATGTTGGGGCACATCACCCTCTGCTACCAGCTATGTTGCCACATGGCAATGATGATGCTGGTGAGGGTAATGCTGCTGGTGCTACACCCTCTCCAAATGCTGCTGATGATGGTAATCCATCATCTTCTATTGTTGCTACTGATGGTAATACATCAGTTACCATTGATGAGGGCCCTTCCATGACTGCTGAAGCATCTAATGTTTCTCCTGACCAACCTCCACCTTCACCTTTACCTATTTCACCTAGTCCTAGTCCAACACCAACTCATGTTGCTCCTGATGAGCTTGTTCCTGAGGTTGAGGAGACAATTCAGTCTCTTGGTACCCAAGTACCTTCACCTCTTGAACCTGAGATTACTAGACTGTCCTCACCTAGTCCTGTTAGAGAGCCAATTGATGAAAGCTCTCCTACTTTTGAGCATATACATGTTTCTCCTGAAAGGCCCAATGAAGCTCCCATTACCACTGAGCAATCTGCTGGTGGAGCTGAGGACCCTATTACTCTCACATCTGTATAAGATTTGCTCAACAGGAATGTTCAAGAAGTTGACAAGTTAAAGAAGGAGCTTGCAGATACCAAATCCTCACTTGGTGGTGAGATTGTAGTGTTGAAAAAGAGGGTTCAGGAGTTAGAAGATCAACTTGGGCAGAAAAAGAAAAGGAAGTTTGTGTTTTCCTCTGATGAAGAGAGGAGGATATACTATTGGATCCTCTTGAGTTGTTGACTGAAAGCTGCTCAGCAGACTCATGCTTCTTCACCCAAAGCTGCTGAATCATCAAAATCAAAAGAGCCTCTCAAGTTCTATAGAAAGAAGAGAAGACAGTATTTGAGCAAGGATTCTATTGAGACTTCTAAGGTGCCAAGTGTGGATGTTGTTCAAGATGCAGTTGATGATGATCATCTTATGGCTGATGAACCAATGGTTGATGTTGCTTCTACTGTTGGCCATTCATCTTCAATTCCAGCACGAACTAGTGTTACACCTTCAGAAGTTCCTCCTGTAATATTTGTTGCTGGGAGAACTTTTGTCCTGGATCCTGATGCTGTTGTCTCTCCTACACACGTTGAAGATACTTCTCAACATGTTTCTAATATTGATGCTTCTTCTGATGTTCCTATTGAGAATATTGACACAGTTTCAATTGTTGATATTTCTCATGATGATTCTTCTGATGAGCCTGCTACCAATGTTTCTGATATGATTCTCTCTGACAAGGTAAAAGGAGTGTTGGATGAGGAAGATCTTGGTCCTGACCTTGTGACTGAAAAAGAGAGAATTGAGCAAGCAAGAATGCTGAAAGATTATGAAGATCTGATGAAGAGTCAGGCATTGGCACAAAAGCTTGCAGATCAGTTTACTTCAAATTTGCCTTCTGAAAGACAAAGAGAACAGGATGAACAATCAGTTCATTTTACTGATGAGCAGTGGGATTGTTACACTTTACAAGCTGCTTCAAATCCTACTCTTGCTCAAAGAATTTTGGGAGCTGATTTTAATAGTGAGAACTTTCCTGCACAAATGATGGCTATTGGTCAACAAAAGAAGAAAGCTGCGGCTGAAAAGAGAAAGGCTATTGTTGAACAAAAGGCCAAAGCTAAGAGGGAGAAACCACAGACTGCAGCACAGAAGAAAACTTATATGAAAAATGTAGTATATAATCAGAGTACTATTCTTTATACATCTGGTTTGACCAAGAAGCAAGTCTGGGCTTTACCTGAATCTGAATTGACAAGTCTATATAATAGGATTATGAAGAGTATTAAACCAGCTTCTAATCAATTGAAGAGGAATGCTGCAAGTGTGAATGCTCCAGAAGCTAAAAGACTCAAGACAGTTGAGATTGTTACTTCATTTTCTGGTGATAGAGAACAGCTGAGCACTCATGCTGTTTCTACTAAGAAAACTCCTGACGTGATACAATCTGCTGAACCTATTGCTGCACCTTCCATTCCCACTGAGGAAGCATCTGAGAGACAATCCACAATGAGAGCTGATAATCCTTCTATTCTTGTTTCTCCTGAAGCATCATCCAATGCTGCTGACACATCTATTGAGCCTGATACCATTCCTTCTTCTGCATCTGCTGAACAAGAAGGATCACATCTTTCCAACTATAATGCAGATATGGTTAGGAGAGCTGAACAAGAAGCTGCTAAGTCTAGACAGGCCAGAGATGAGTTTGATAAATTGTATGAAGCAGGTGGTTCTGTTCCAATTTCCTCTGTTCCTACATTTTCTATTCCTACTGAAGATGCTTCTGGTGCATCTAAGAATGTAAGTTCTTCTTTTTCTATGGGAATTTATATACCTGGTAGGAGGAAGAAAAGGATGTCTCACAGAAGACACATTGCCATCAGGAGATCAGTAAGATTAGCTAGGAAGCAGACCTCTGGAGTTCATAAGTCTCATAAGGGTAGTTCTTCTAAGCATGTGGACCTACAATCTGCTGATACAACATTTATCAAAGTGGGTTCTTCTGAAACTTTTCTTGAGGGTTCTTGTAGTGTTTTGACACAATGGAATGTAACTGATGGACAGCTTAACACCATATATAGGCTTGATAAGTCTTATATACATTTTACTTTCTTGAAAGATATACTTCACTTGGTGGATAAGCAAGATCTGATTACACTCAATAGACTTGTCACAGAGTATTATGCCACTCATACACCACATGGTTCTGGTTTGTACTTACTGGGAGATCTTCAAGTTCTTTTTGATTCTCAATCTCTAAATGGAATAGGCTACTCAATTTGGAAGAATTCACATAAGTGGAAGGTTGATACTTGGAGATTTTACCCTATCCAAAATGTGCATGTTGTTGAAACAAAGTCTGGTATGGGGACATGGTCATGCTGCTGATGTTCGAATTCAATCCTCTTATTTTGAAGTGTTAAAGATCTATCCAGAATCTTGAACTTAACCATGTCAAATTCAAGATTAGGGGAGGATTGTTGGGAATTCTGCTAAGTAAGAATTCTGCTGAAAAATACTGCTGATGGATTCTGCTGAAGAGCTGGAATCTGCTGAAGAAGTGTTTCTGCGGAAGTAGAGATTCCGCGTATTATGTTTCTGCTGAAGAAGTGTTTCCCCGTTTTTTTTTTGTTATTAGTTGGGATATGCATGAGTTTAATTAGGAAGTGATAATGAATATCTTGTTTAGTTTTTAGAATATACGTTTCTTGTGAAACAGTTTAGGGTTCCTTGTCTATAAAAGGAACACATTATTATGTATTATGGGGGTGGTTTTTGAAAAACAAGTATTAGTTTTAATAAAAGATCCATAGAGGATCAAGTGTTCTTAGTAATCTGTGTTCTTACTTGTGTTTGATTTCCGCTTTAGAATACAAGTAATAGAGACTTTTTATTAGTGTGTTTGTGATTACATAGACATTACTAACGATCCATGAGCGCTCAAAGATCTATCAAGGTCTTAGGTTCAACACAAGCAGTACTAACTGCTTCTGTTAAAAAAGTAGTTGGCAATTTAGAATCAGCTAGCATAGTCCTAGCAGCCTCAATTAGTGTCCTATTTCTCCTCTCAGCAACTCCATTTTGTTGAGGAGTTCTAGCTACACTATTAAAATCATTTAAAGCTCAAGACTTATTAGGTCTTATATCTAGGAACATGATAACATAGGCTGAATATTCAAACATAGAATCAATATTATCATTACAAGGTTCTTCGTCATCCTCTCTAACAAATACTAACAAACAAACCCTAGGCGTCCATTGTAGGAACTTGACACCTACACACACACACACACACCTTTTCCTGGATGTTACATCTCTAACATCTGTGTCTAAAACTATACGCCTCTAATCTCTTTATATAATAGAGATTAGGGTTACAAAGACTTTAACATAATAAATATTTAGTCCTTCATCTTTGTCTTCATAAGTCTCCTTCATCTTTCATGTTTTATCTATTATCAACTCAAATTAAATTCCCAACAATCTTCCCCTAGTTGATAATGACAAAACTAAGATATGAAAGATCTTGACTTCCCCTTAAACCATGCTATATCACCAAGGATCTTCATGTTGCAAATCTTCAAAATACTCTTCCCCTTTTTGTCATCATCAATTAGGGGACAAAGGTAAGCAACTTTGATCTTCATAACCACGAACCAATATCATACTTCAAATCTAGTCTTCCAATGTCTTGAATTGCCCTCCATGAACGAACCACAAAACGCTTTCTTTTATAAATGAACTCAAGATAGAAAAATCCTAAACCTTCAGTAATAATACCAACGAGCAGTTATAAAAACCTTCACCTCGATGTAGCATATAAATGGTTAATCATTTTAACAATAAGCTTCCCCAATTTGATGCTGAAGTAGAATAACCCAACCTTGTGTCTTATGTCTTGTACTAAATCTGACTTCGAACATATATCTGATGTATAGGGAGACCGCAATCTCTTGTCAATAAACTCATCTTTAATGAGACACTAAGCACAATAACGTAACTCCTTCAAGTGTTTGTCAATTCGTAGTCATCACTTGAATGAACGAACAAGTTATCTTTAAACGTTTGCAGGCCGTTTAAGATATGATAAGAACACAAAATCGAAAAATTCCACTTCATCATCAAATAAGCAATAAATAAGCTTCTTCGTCAATGAGAATAAATAAGAATGAGCCATAAATCTTTTAAGAACCGAAACCAAAAACAAAAATCTCCTTCGACTTTACATGAAATCACAATAGTAATATTATCCATGCATATAATTCACAACAGTAATGAATGAAACTCTTAACAGATTGGATAGAAGAATAATACTATCCATGCCATAAAGGGACTGCTTTAAACAAATGATAATTCCATGGTATTGTATTTAGGTGTTGCCTTCAAACTTTGCCACAATCCCATGATAATGCTATTTTGTAAAATCACACCGACCCATGATAACTTTGCATAAAATCACACCGACCAGTTCAAAGAAACCATGCATATGTCGTCATACCTTCTTATATTGAATAGGATCACCATCCAATTATATTAGGAATATAAAAAGAATCGTGAACAGAAGACAAGCAGTTACCATGCAAGGACTGTGAACGAGTAAACCATAAATATCTTCACCGAACCATTAGTATGAGAAATATACAAGATCAGTGATCCATTATCTTTCCCTTACTTGCATGCATAAAAGACTCACCAATGAACAGCGACCTTACCATGTGTAGATCTAAGTAGCAGTACAAACTCCTTCGTCGAGTAGTGCTAATGAACTACAAAGACACTTCGAACAGTACGAACTCGTTAAGGTAGCAGTACCAAATTCCTTCCATAGTAGTACAAACATGTGATCGAGCAGTACTAAATTTTTTCTCAAGCAGTACGAATGGTTCGAGCAGCAGTACAAAATTAATACGGGCAGTACTAAGTGAACTCGAGCCAGCAGTACAATCGTGTAATCGTGAGCAATATTAAGGGAAAAGCAACAGTACAAACCTCATGCATAAGCATTACGAACATGAAACTTATAGTAGTATAAACCGATCCCTCTTGTGCATTTACTTAGTCCTCCTGAACAGCAATCGAAACCATGATCTTAAGAGCTACCCAGAAGATACCACAAAGTGATTAATCAGTTCAGCGTCTACTACGACTTCTAGTAACGAAAGCAATATGCAAAAAAATATGCTTGTGCAACGTGACTTCCAGTTAGGGTTTTAATAGAGCACATAATAATAAAGTTTGTATGCTCCATGATCATCCAGTAAAACCCAGTAAACCACGAACAAAAATCTAGTAGCAACACACAACAAATAGCAGATCACAACACGAGATAGAACCAAAGAGCAACATTAAATACCTAGGGTTTCGTTGAAGCAATAAAGAAATCAAGAAACCCTAACCAACCGATGGTTCAAAAACTGATTCCATACGTGTATAATAGACATCAAATAATAGAGAAACCAACTTCCATAATGATTAAACATGAATAGAACACGAATTCATGAAGTTGAATCAAGAAAACCCTAAAAATTCAAAAATCAGAAACGCCTCTGCAGTAGTTTTCAAAAATTTATACCTGAAGATCTAATACTCAAGTCGAAGATCCCTACATTGAAATTTTACCTTCATATATGAAGAATCTCCAGTAAAAATTTTAGCCCGATCCAACGGTTAACGAAGGAGTTATCGTCCTTTGAAAACAGCCCTGCAGTGAGTTACGAAAATTGAACCAGTTACGAATTTTTCTTCTTTTCTTCGATCTTCGACAAACCAAACCTTGTGAATCCTAGATATCACGAGCTCCCCAGCTCTGATACCACATGTTGAAATCGTTTAAAGCTCAAGACTTATTAGGTCTTTTATCTAGGAACATGATAACATAGGCGGAATATTCCAACATAGAATCAATATTATCATTACAAGGTTCTTCGTCATCATCTCTAACAACTACTAACAAACAAATCCTAGGCGTCCATTGTAGGAACTTGACACCTAGACACACACACACCCTTTCCTGGATGTTACATCTCTAACATCTGTGTCTAAAACTATACGCCTCTATTCTCTTTATATAATAGAGATTAAGGTTACAAAGACTTTAACATAATACATATTTAGTCCTTCATCTTTGTCTTCATAAGTCTCCTTCATCTTTCATGTTTTGTCTATTATGAACTCAAATTAAATTCCCAACATACGATATATTGTCTCAAAATACATTTCATCTTACAAAACTGATTCATCTCTCTATTCTTAAACTCATTCCCATTATCACATCTAATCACCTTAACCTTGTGATCTACTAGATTTTCTATCCTAGTTATAAAGGACTTAAGAATGCCACTAGTCTCATCCTTAGTAGCTAGAAAGAAAACCCATGTAAACCTACTAAAATCATCTGTGACAACTAGGCAATACATTTTTGTTCATAATGCTTTTTACAAATGTTAGACCAAACAAATCCATGTGCAACATATGTAAAGGCTGACTGATTGAGTTCTCTGTTTTGGACTTACAAGAGGCTCTGTGCTGCTTTCCCTTTTGACAAGCAACACATGTCTGATCATTTTCAAAAAGTTTAGAAGGTAAACCTATTACAAGATTTCCCTTAACCAATTTATTCATAGTTTTAAATTTCAAGTGACCTAGCCTTCTATGCCAAAGTTTAGATTCATCAGATGTGGCATTTGCGAAAAGGCAAGTTAAACCTCCTTTAGGAACTATGTTCTTTAAATCAACACTATACATATTATTCTTTCTAGGAACTCTAAGCAAAACTTGACTTTCATCAATTAGCTTAAAGTTTGGAGATAAAACAATACATTCAGTGTCATTAAAAAGAACACTATTCTTTTTGTCACACATTTTTGAGACACTAAATAGATTAAACTTTAATTCTCTCACGAAATACACATTTTCAAAATCTAGTTTACCAGTTTTAATAGTACCTCTTCTTGTGATTTTCCCTCTTTTGGGGTTACTTCCAAAAGCAACATATCCTCCATCAATCTCTTTAAAATCTGTAAGATAGGACATGCTCCCTGTCATGTGCCTTGAGCATCCACTATCAATCACTCCTTTATCCTGTAAATCCACCTGTGGATTGCCTTGCACATTAGGTAAGAAAATCAGTTTTTTTTGGGGACCCAAGCCATCACTGACTTGGATCTGTCTTGTGCATCAACATAGTCAAACTTTTTCAGGGTGATTGATGCACTGATGTGTTTAGAAACATGGTCTAAAACTTTAATCTTTGGTTTCCAAACCCAACAAGCTGAGGCCTTAGCAACATTAACATTATTTCCCTTAGCAACATTAACTACTACTTTTGGCCTAGCAGTATTAACTAATGCTTTTGGCTTAGCAATTTTGTAACACCCCGAAAATCGGGTCCAGCAGAAGCATACATGTCACTGGGGTGCTACTAAATTGGTATCACAACACAAGTTACCAAGAACGGTTTTATCTCAACCGTTTAGAAGAAAAATCATTATCAAAAGTATTAAATTTACATCATTCGAAAATAGTGCGAAAGTAAGGCCCATAAATAAACAAAGCGGTCCCAAATAAATATATCAGAGTCGTCTATGACCATGCCCCTTGCCAAGCGCCTCCAGAGATAAGCAATCACCTAAAACCTGAAAATACATGCTAAAAGGGTCAGCTTACGCTGGTGAGTTCACAGGTTTTAGTTTAAAACAGTTTGGTTGAACCAAAAGGTTTTCGAGTTCAAATCATCATTCATAAACAAGTCAAGTCCAATGTAGGCTCACACTGCCTAAATCACAGTTCCAAAACCAATCCACGAACAATATCATCATTTAAAACATTTCGAACCAAAATCAATCATACAGATACCACATTCATATAGTGACGTGCCAACTGAACCTCAGACTACAAATACGCATAAATGATCCACACATAGATTGGGTGCCATATTCCCAAAATGATATACTGGGTGCCATATTCCCAAATATGATATACTGGGTGCCATATTCCCAAAATGATATACTGGGTGCCATATTCCCAAAATGATATTCCACAATGCATCACAAAATAGTTGCACACGTTCAATTCAAGTCACACAAATTAAGTTCACACAATAAAGAACATATTGCAATCAAAGCACATATATTGTCCAAAACTATAATTCAGTAGATCACATCATTTAAAGCTTTCAAAAGTATTGAGTTTGGTTAAAAACAACGAGCATGTATTCTCCCCCAAAATGGTTATAAAAGAGTAAAAGTAGGGGCCATGAACTCACCTTAGCCACAAAAATGCAAACATCACAACTGACACGACTGGCATCGAGAAGCAAAACACAACAGTATTCAGAAGATAGGCACAACGGTACACGGAGGTACAAGCACAGCGGTACACAACGGTCTAGGATCGGCACAACCTAATACGTATACAGTTATCTCAAAATACATCTCTCAAAATAATAAAGTTTATAAAAGACTGCGTGTCGTAGTTTTCGTGGATTACTCGATTTCAAAACTTATCAAAAGTTTAGTTTCAACGTTTCGTGTGGTGTGGTAAGAAGACATAGACTCGACATACAACTCACGCCAAAGAGGAGAGACATCAACAAACTCAAGAGAATACTGACGAGAACTCAAACCAAGGAAGACAACTCTAGAAGTTTACGACAAACAAACATCTCAAATAAAATAACTCAGTTTGTACGTTTCGGCATTTATCCCGTTATCCCCAAATAAGTTGCATAAAACATAAACGTTTTATAATGAAAATGAGTTTAACTAATAAAATTAGTTTTTCTCAAGTCGTCGAGACTTGGGTTAATCAAATATGAGATTTCAATATTTAACAAGTTTTATGTCTCGCTATTGTTCTTGTAAATATTAGTTTTGGTTTTATTGAAAATTTGTGTTCGGTCCGAGTTTAATATATTAAAGTCTATTCGAGTTTAATATATTACGCCGTCTCAAGTCAAAATGTTCAATAAGTCCGCTATCTAATATTGTAAGTCCGATAAAGGTTCACGATTGTCCAAACGTCCAAGTATAATAATCAACATCCGTATTCAAATTCAAATCACGATTCCAAATATTACCCGAAACGTACTAATGTGTCACCAACCAATTATAACCGAACATACTTTTTATATTTTAAGCTTATGGGCTTGTGACTCAAATAAAACCAAACGCAACTCTTAGCCCCATTGGGCTTCGGCCCGATTCTTAACACAACCCAAACGTACCCCATGTCATGGGCTATTAAGCCCACTATTGCTCCAATTTCAAACAAAAACACAGATTCGGAAATGCTGATACAAGTGCACAACTAACCACCTCCAACATATACTTATTATGCCGAGACCTCTTGGTCTCAGCTCGAACCCTTGTTGGCAACAGCCAAACGGACCAAGAAAGGAGTCACGACTACAACCAAATTTCATTTTCATGACACGACAACTACGACAATAACCAAAATGAAGACACAACAACGGAAACAATGATATAACAACGACAACAATAACATGACCACAACGACCCTTGCCGAGACCCTAATGGTCTCGGTCTCAACCCAAAATGCAACCGAATGGACTTCAAACAGCAGCCAACTCAAAGACAAACACCATATTCATGTTTATCATCAACTCAAGACCAACTACAACATCGAGATAACAAATAAAAATCAACTCCAAATCGCCTTGCAAATAATTCGGGTTTGACCCGACCCGTATACATAACCGAAACAACAAAACCCGTTTGACAATCTTACCACATGAATCCTTATTTAAAACCTGTTTTTAATCGATTTCTATCCACGAAAATAATGGTAAATGTTTCATAACCGGTTTTTAATCCACGAAAACAAAACAATAACAACATAATCGGCTGTATATAAAAGAAAATATACCGATGGCTTTCTCCGTTTTACCATGACGAGAAAGAGAGAAGAACAAGGCGGTGGAGACGATGGCGCTTGGTGACTGGAAAACTCGAACCAAAACCTTCGATCTATACTCGTTACCTCCAACTTGTGTTGCCGAAATACTCACCGGAAAAATCGTAAGTTACCGAGAGAGGGATGGGATAGATGGGAGTAGGTTGGGGGAAAGTGAGTCATATGGAAATGGCGAGGAGATCACAAGGGTTATTTTGGTGGTGGTGGTGTCGTAGGGTGAGTGGCGGTGGCGGCCTAACTGGCCGGAATTATGGCTGGAATTGGAGAGGAGAGGTGCGGGGGCTGCTGGGAAGAGATGAGGGGTTTTAATAACCCTAATTTCTATTTTAGTGATATATTTATAGAGGTAGGGTTATTGAATATATAAACCCTAGGGACTAAAGCTGTAATTAACACAAGTTTAGAGGCGGCAGGAAATTTTAATCCAGGGACCCATCCTGTCATTTTAGTAATCTTCCTTGAATTAAGGCTCGTGGCTCGTTCAGACTAGCAAATGACCGATTTATGACACGGGAATTTCACCACTGCGCTCAGAATAATTTTTTCGATAAAAACGACTATTCAAACGCCTCGTTTCTCATGAATAATAAAATAAGAGCAAATTCCCAAACTAGGCCAAAATTTTTGGTCTATTTCAAGAGGGAGCCAAAAACACCATCTATTTCCCATTTAGTCCATGCTCGACCGCTCGACTGCTCGACTCCATAAAAATTGCGACACGTGTCATTCCTTTATTATTTTATTAATATAATTCTGGCCCACACAAAATATAAGTAACTGTACACCTTTTGTACTTTTATTGAATGTCAATGCTCGACTGACGGCGCTCGACCAAGGATGCTTGACTGACGGCGTACTTTTTGTCCTTGGAAAAGTAAAAAGTTGTCAGAAAATCTGTACTTTGGATTCATTTGTACTTGCCAAATCTTTTGTATAGATTTTGGTTTGTACCTTTTTTTTTTTTTTTTTTTTTTTTTTCTTTTTTCTTTTCTCTAATTCCATTTTATTTTCAAAAAAACACACACAGAAACTAACACCTATCAACAAATAATACTCGGCAATCTAACTTACTTTCTTTGGGATACGTGCAACCGATCGATCAAGCAAATCTATCAACAAACCAGTCGCCAAAAACTATCAATCAACCATTCCTCATCAAGGGTGAGCTACTACAAAGCATTTGAGACTGATAAAAATGGTTACTCAAGAAGCTGAGACGTAAATACTTTGGATCTGGTATACATCATTAGGTCATTGAGCGAAACCCAAAATGGTTAGTTTTCTTGATTATGTCATTAGTTATTGTTAGCTTTTTTTAGTATTTAAACTTCTTATTGATATACTTGTTCGGATTTTTTGAAGATATGGATTATGTCATTAGTTATTGTTATACTTGTTCGGATTTTTTAAACTTCTTATTGATATACTTGTTCGGATTTTTTTAGTATTTAAACTTCTTGATTATCTCATTAGTTATTGTTAAGTTATTATGTCAGAAAAGTGTTTAGGTTCATTCTTCTTAATTATATACTTGTTCGGATTTGTCTGGTTTATTAGTTTTTTTGATTTATAAAAAAAAGCCAAAAACCCAAAAAGAAGGCAAAATTTTTTTTATTACCTTGGTATTGGTTTATTGACGCTTGTTCCGTCATTTAGTTTCTTGTGAAGCGTTAGGCCTTAGTTCAATTTCTGATTTGGTGCTATGGTTACTTAGGGGAATCAATACTCTCACAGTTTGATTAGTATATGAAGATTATGTTTTAACTAGGTGTTTTGATTAGCTTATTTCGAGGGATTATGAGTTTATGAGATTTCAAATTTCAAATAAGCCCTTACGCCCTCAATATTAACTATCCAGACACCCCCTAACACACACTACTAGTCAAAATAAGATTGAAGTTTGGTTATGACATGTGGGTAGTAAAGTTTCATCGCACCGTAGGAACTTGATGTATCAATCATCCACCTTGTACTTATAAGCTTTCAAGTTAATTAGTGCTTATAGTGGTTGTTATTATGTCTTTTTTTAGTATACTTAAGCTTAATGCTTAGTTGTAAGTTCTTATGGGATTGCTAACTAGCTTACTTAAGGGTTTTCCTTACTTGACAGCTCATTTTTCTTGTTGTTTATAATGTTTTCAAGCTTTTCTTAACTGTAAGTCTTAAGCTAACATGTTGTACAATATTTCTTTTTTATAGGACTATGATTCAACAGTTATCGTGAGAAGTAAAATGCGTTACTTCTTACTCATGAAAAATAGTTTAGATCAGCCACGACACACAATGTTTAAGGCCACATGTTTTGGACCGTGGTTGGATCTTACCTATGTTGATAATGAAGAATCTCTGGTGCAGTATACGCTTAAGAAACAGGTCCACCAATATGATGATAGCTATGATCTTCCAATTGTATATTGTGTGAATGGACATAGCAAATGCTTTGGTCGACGCGAATTCTGCTTGATAACTGGATTTAGATTTGGTCTTCTCAGCTTTCGTAAATGGAGAAGTGGTGATATCCCTTTTCGTGATCGTGTTTTTCCGGATAAGGTTGGCCAGTATGTGAAAAACATCGATCTTCTATCTGTTATTGAAGATGAAGCAGTTTTGTTAAATCTGTCGGATGAAGATGCCGTAAGGGTGTGTCTGTTGCTAACCCTAGAGGTTATATTTATGGGTAAGGAATTGGGGTCTGTCGTTGATGATATGTTACTGAGGATGGTCGAGGATCTTGAAGAATGGAATGCATTCCCATGGGGAGAGCACGTTTGGAGGCAGCTGTATGATTCAATCAGAAATGTTACTTCAAAGCATCGACCTGTTGACAGTGGAACATTGGGCAACACAAAATCCAAGGATGTTTCAACCTATTGCTTGTCTGGATTTGTTTGTGCATTCAAGGTTATTACTTGCAACTATTTGACTACTTTTTTTAGAAGAATGCTTATTTATTATCTTTATAGTCCTTGTAACTCATAATGGTTTTTTTTACTTTTTTGAAGATATGGATTATTGAGACCTCTGATAGAAGTCATCGCTGGTGGACCAAGGATGAAGGGGTGATCCCAAGAGCAGTTTCATGGTCGAAACACAAATCATTTGGGAAATCTGATGATTTCCACCAACTTTTTGCTAAGGTAAATATAATTTTTTTATAATTGATTGGTGGATACAAAACTAATTTCTATATTTTTGCTAGGAATCAACACCAAAATTCGCTCTCTACCCAACCACTGCTGAGGTTCAATCTCAATGGTATACAGAATCATTAGAGTTTTTTAGGTGGTATACCCCGAGAGTGCGGCCAGTTGTAGAAGGTGGACCTTATGATCATTACTGGAAGAAAGTGGCGAGAGGTAAGCAGAAAATGAGTCAGGAAGTACACATCAGTCAAGATGCTTCTTCAGTGGAAAGATGTAAAGATGTGGATATGGTTGCTCTTGAGGCTGTTGTCAATGATTTGCAAGCCCGAACATTCAAACTCGAGACTATAATTCAGGTTAATGTTTTACCTTTTCCAATTTTTTACCAAGATATTTTCTTTTGAGAAACTTATCATGGTATACACTAATAGGCTAGTTTTGTTCCACAATACTTTCATTTGCAGGTACTTACTAGTAAAAGACAGAAAGTGGAGAAAGATTGTTATGAAAAGGTAATTCATTCATTTTAATCATGTATTTGTGATTTAATTAAAATGTTATACTAATATGTGGTAAACAATTTGGTATGCAGGTTTATACTTGTATAAGAGAACAGGAAGAAAAGAGTAACATGGAGACTTATGAAAAGGTTATTTATTTATTTTTGAACAGTTTTATACTTGTAAATATGAGTGTCTAATAATATGTGGTAAATTCTTTTGTATGCAGTTTTATACTTATAAACCAGAACAGCAAGCCAAACTTACCACACCTGATGGTAAAAAGGTAATTTTCTGAATATCGTGTGGGATTAAACCAGAACAGCAATCCCAATTTGTGATTCTTATTTTTGATATCATTCGCAGGACCTTGATATCGGTGATGAGTATTGTAGTGAACCCAATGAATTTATTAATATGTTTCAGTCGCAATTTGTTTATCTTGAATCATCCCCGGAAGATGGACTGCCACAGGAAAATGTTGTAAAAGCTGAAAAGCAAGATGATTTGTGTCAACCTAAGGAAGCAAACTTCAAAAATTCAACTCACAAGAAACTTCCTCATGAGCGTTACGGGATACAGAAGAGGAGGTACGAAGAAGTTATTAGGCAGCCGTTTATTGAAGTAAAACCTTCAAAAGTTCCTAGCGTAGATGAATTGAGAAATCGAAAGAACATTCTTGATCCGATTATGGTTGAAATGTTACGGGAAGTCAGACCTTGGGTAGAGGTAAGATGTTTAATTTCTGTATTATAAAATAGTTTTAATCTAGGCCAATTGTTTTAACTATTTTTAGGTTATTGTTTCAGTTTTGGTGGTACAATGTTTAATTTAGGGTGACCAATGTGTTTTTTTCGGAAAATCAAAGTTCACACAATTTTTACCAAACAATTTTCAAGTGCGAGGTTTGGAAACCTTTGCTTTTGTCTTTGCGATGGATATAAGTGTTGTATCACCTCGGTGGTAATCGGCTATTCTATGGGAAACAACTAGGGTAAACGGATCAAGGGGTGATTCCGGGCGACCTTGAACCATAGATAGTCGGTTTACTTAACCCTGTAGAGTTGGGCTCAGATATCGGGCCTCAGATTATTCATCCTGATTGTGATTAAGACATGGCAGAGGTAGTCTGTACTCCCGATCAGGTTCAAACTACACGGGCAACTATTTTGACAGCTTGTGATCTCGTCGCGAAGACTTAGTGCATCGGCGGTACACACAATCTTGTAAAATCTTTTGAAAAATTTTGTAAACTTTAATTTACCACAACATAAGCTTAATTATGTAGTTTAGACAGTAAACATTATGCCTCACTCACAGGCCACAGCGTATGTTAAAATGATGTAGGGGTTGCATGATTCTTATAATTTTTTTTTTTTTTTTATTTTTTTTTTTTTAATCGTAGAAGAGCCTAAAATAGTTCAACCAACTCCCCCCTACGTGAACCTATAAAAATTTTAAGACCATATGCTAGTTTAAACTTTTAAAATAAAATGTTAACATATGCCAACCAACATAAGTTATTGCTAAAACCTATGTTAATATAAGCACGTTAGATTGTTATTGTTTTTATTATTTTGTAATGTTTTTGGTAATGGTCATTTATGATTACAGATTCTTCATCGACCATATCAAAACCTCGACACAATTTATCTTGGCTACGAAATTGATAAATTTCTCACTAGGGATGGGTGGCGTAATTGTAAGTTTCCTTGGTGCGGTGAAATAACTGTGGATCGTTATTTCTGGGATTCTCTAATCGGCCTTGACGATAAACGCAAAGGATGGCTGCGTGACGAGGTAAAGTAAAAATATCTTTTATTTACTTTACTCAGTTTTATATAAAATGTGCTTTTGGTTGTCTGTACTTGCCAACTGATTTCAAGTGACTTTTATATGAGACAAAGTGCATATTTGTAATCATATATTGAAGTGATTTTGTAAAAGTGAGTTCAACATTATAGTTGTGGATTCTATAATACTTTGAAAACCTCAATTATTAGGGCACATCTATCTAACCATGTATGATGGGTTCCACCGCTTAAATTGACTGAGTTCCCTAAAAGTTTTGGTTCTTTTTTTAACGAAAAATGTGATCAATATCAAGTACACCAATGGTTTTATGGAACTCCGTCAATTTAAGCGGTGGAACCCATCTACATGTTTAGAAAGATGGGCTCTGATAATTGAGGCGTGTTGATTGTGATAATCATATAGTGTGTATTGTTCATGACAGGCCACACTCCTTCATTATCCCATTCAACACGAGTCCTTTGGGCTTTTCTAGAATCGACAATTTTTTGTTCGGCACTCTTTGGTACTTTGAGCTTCCCCTCGAAAACCCATTCCCTTGTTATTGTCATAGCAATGGGTTTGGCGCAAACCTTTGCACATATTTCGTTGACATGGTAATGGGAATTCGAGTGGAGGCTCAAAGTAACAAAGTGTGTCGTGGTACGAACCGTCTTGACTTCGATAAACTTGAAATCCGTTGGGAGGTAGAGAAAATCAAAAGCGCGTGGTTTTATATAACTTACTGAATATTTTTTTTTTGTCCTTTTTGCTTTTTTCTTTTTACAGCACATTGATCTATGGATTGCTTACATGTGGCATACTAGACCAGACGATATGGAATGGTCGATGGTTAGCTGCTTTTTTCTACCTCTACTGATGAATGGATCGATGCCTTTGTTTTATGCAAACAGAGAAAAATACCCTCTTGGATGGGCTGATGTTGAGCGGGTTTTTATCCCCATAAGTGAACCTGAAATACATTGGTCTCTTGCGGAGTTTCACATCCGGACTGGTAACGTTACATTCTATGATAGCCAAGGCTATCCTGAGATTGAAACGCGTGATTTTTATCTGAGAATGAGGAATTGTCTAGAGACAAGGCTTCCAGAAGTGATGAAAGAAGCATGTGTGTTTGAGCAGAAGGGAATCGATCCTCTCTCCTATAGGATTACGTTTATGAATGCTGAAAATGTTCCCAAGCAGGGTGGTTTGTTTGACGACTGTGGGGTGTGGCTCTGCATCTTCTTATACAGGTATGTCATTTAGTATGGGTTGTTTAGTTCTTCTTGTCGTGAATTAAGCTTCCGTAATACATGAACATAGAACATCACCCTTATATTTGGAGGTGGTAAGGGTGGGTCAATAGAGTTATGGAGTAATAGTCAAAACAGAATTTGTTTATGGAACATCACCCTTATATTTGGAGGTGGTAAGGGTGGGTCAATCGAGTTATGGAGTAATAGTCAAAACATAATTTGTTTTAAAGCTTTGGTCAAAAACTCCGATCAGGGACATGCTTATGCTCTTTTATCATGTCTATAAAGAGATTGATGAGTTATTTAGTTTCGAACAACATATTTTTGTTAGAATATCCCAAACCCATACGCTATGTCAGGATGTAATCTAACCCATACGCTATTTTTGTTAGAATATCCAGTTTTCGCCTTAAGCTCCTTCAATAATTTCACGACATCAAGCATAGTAGGCCGTTTCCTTGGTTGGTCATTCGTGCGCTTGTGCAATTGCAAGCACACCCAACATTTGATACTTTCAGCCAAAATTTGTAACGGAAATACCAATTCGTTTAGTCTTTTAAAACAAACTGATATAAGTTTATAAAGTTCATGTAATACAAGGCTATATTATCCACCCTATTAGCTCTTCCTATCTTCCCACTAGCTCCAATACTTGTTAGTATCTAAGCCCATATAATGCCTCATAAAACAGAATGTTACAATTGCTAAATTAGAATTTTGTTAATCATTCAAACAGCTTGTTATCGATGTTACAGGTTGGGAAACGGTAGGCTTTTGGAGGTTGAAGACCCTATTCAAACAGCGCTGGCATATCGAGAGAGATTGATAAAGTTTTATTACAAGCATAAATTACATGTTCCTTGAAGGTTGCCTGGCATGTTCCACAAAACATTCAGCAGTCCAACGTGTCTTTAGCATCAATGTTATTTTGTAAACATTTGTATGTTCCTTTTGCAAACCATGTTAGTGATGGAATCACATGGGAAGTAGCATGTAGTTGCGGGATAGTTATTCCTCCGGAATAACGTTGGGTTTATGCATACCCAACATTTTGTATTTATCCCCGCTTTTATGACATGTTGACTGAATCTTAACTTTGGGAATATGGTCGACTACTGCTTTTATGCCGTTTGACTGAATCTTAAATTTAGGAACATGGTTGACTGCTCGACTTGTGGTTGGGTAGATGGATAAGTAGATTGACATTTATTACACACTTTATTGTTGTAAATGTAGGCTTCTCTATTTCCTATTTAAGAGTTGGTTCTCCTTAGTTTGCTACATATATTTGAATTCAATTAAAAAGGATAGTATACAAATGGATGGCCCTTCAATGTTACTGGAAGAACTTGCAAATGCTGCAGATTCTCATTTGATAAGCAAACAACTGTATGTGTTATTACATAGGGAGACTTTGGAGGCGGAACAGGCTGTGGTTGATCTAGAGATGCGTTGTGCGCATGCGGCAGAGAAAATCTGTAAAAAGAAAGCTTATATTACAGAATTTGAGGCAGTAAGTGGCATTGCAGCTGCGAACGCTGTTACTTATTTGAAGGCGATGGTGGGGGTTGAAGAGGAACAAGAGAATCTTTTGAAGACAATGCTGGTGACTGCGCAGCGTGATGCTCGTCAGAAGCGTCGCTATATGGCAAAGGTCTATAACCAAATGACTGAATGAAGGGGAAAGGGTTTGGTTTTATTCTAGTGTGTTGCCTTCTATGTTAGTTGTTTAATTGTGTTATCAAGAAAAAAGCTTGTTAGGAAAATAGCTAGTAGAATGACGTTGTAATATTATTATGTTTGTGCGTGTGTTTAACTCTATGTTAGTTGTTTAATTGTGTTATCAAGTAATAAGACACTTTAAAATGAAATTTGTTATTATTATTATTATTTTCCATACGTGTCTTGTTTGGAATCACATTTTACAGACCAAGTAATAAGACACTTTAAAATGAAATTTGTGACCAAGAATGGGTCATGAAATGTGGATTATTCTTGTACTCAGTGTCTAAGGGTCTTGATGGGTTAAGACAACGTTCTTGCTTTTTGTTTTCGATAACATCAGATCGTTGACTGTCTATTACGTGGTAGGTTTTATGTATTGTTATCGACTATGCAAGCTTTTTGCACATTGTCCTCTGAAGGATAGATGTAACCTTTACAGAAGAATGTAGTCTGGAGTATTTCAATATTACCATAGTAAAAGCGCTAAGAGAAATGTTGCATTCTAGTTTAGTAAAAGCTCTAAAAGTGTGAATCATTTGAATTCCACCTGCATTTATTTAGGTTCGCCTATAACCTGAATTAACTTGGAAGACAATTGAATTTAGCAGTCCACAAAACATTTAGCAGTCCCACTGCTTAGAAGCATAAATTTTATGTAATTATTTCGTACTACAAATTGCAATAAAAACACTCCAATGTCTTTGATAACTTTTGTACCAATTACGGGTCATCTAAATTGAAATGTTCGTAGCTCCAATCCATTTCATTGTCTTGTATGGGGGTTGAGGTTCCCGCCATTGATGCTTGTTCCCAACTTGAAGTTCCTGCCATTGATGGTTCTTCCCAACTTGTAGTTCCTGCCATTGATGGTTGTCGCCAACATGATGTTCCCACGTTTTTCTGTGAATTTAAAGCAATTTAACAAGCTTATACATTTAACATTAAAGCAATTTAACAAGCTTATACTCTAATGTCAAAAAGTATTTGTTGAATGAAAATACAATTCAATTACCTTTTTCTTTGGCAATGGTTCCGTACATGATCCACGTTTGTGTCCAGCCTTCCAGCACCTTGTACATGTTAAAGGACTTGCTACCTCTCCTTGAGATTTAATACAGTTTATGTTTTTTGGTCTTCCTGATTGGGGCTTAACCACACTTGGCGGCTTCACATTTTGCAAGCCATCAGGTTTTTCCCAATTGGACGCTTCTCCTATAGGGTAAACCAATCCTTGGTATGTCCCTTTTAGCGTTGTTGTTTTAAACCAAAACAAAACCAAATGATTACAATCAGTCTGTTTAAGAAATCTACTAACCGCTATCGCATGACCGCATGGTATACCGGAAAATTGCCATTGACAACAAGTAGATGTCTTTTCACTATAATCCACGGTATGCGTTTTTCGACCATCAACAACCTCATAAAGTACGTTAGCTTGAATGCCTTTGACAATCCAATTGGTGCTTTTTAACATCCTGCCCTTTAATTTTGTAGTAGTCCAATCACAAATTTCCCCCTCTACCACATCTAAAGTTATTTTCATAGTATAAAATAATTATCAACTTGTATAAAATAAATAAACCCATCTAAATAAATAAAGAGAAAATAAATTAATAAATAAAAAATTAAGTTTATCTTTATATTTGTCTCGACGCTTACAAAACCACTCTTGTACCACTACTAGAAAAAGGGCCTTTAATGACATGTTTTTTATGACACACACACTATAATGACATGCAAAACTGTAAGTCATAAAAAAACTGTCATAAATTGTAAAATCTGAAGGCTAGACGACAGGCATTTTTGTGTGTCATAAAATTTGTGTCATATCTCAAATTTTTAAAAAAACACGGACCACAAAAGCTTGAACTCATTTCATTTCCACACTCTAAAACACACACACACACAATAACTCTCTCTCCCTAAAAAACACAATCCGACAGCACCACCTCCATCCAACGCCATCCGACGCACCACCACCGGACTCCACCTCCACCGACACCACCGAAACTCTCCACCCTAAATTTTTGAGGTATTAGTTTTGTAGATCTATAATATTTTTGAACATTATTTTTTTTGTTCTTTTTTTGTAGATGTATAGATTTTTTTGTCGATCTATAATTTTTTTTTATAGATCTATTCATTTTATTTGTAGATCCATTGGTTTTTTATTTGTAGATCTAATGTTATGTATACTTCTGTTTATTAATAGACTTCTATTTGTTCTTTAATTTATTTGTGTGGTAAAGTTAGTAAATTGTATAATGAAACTTGCAACTTCTCAGGCAGCGTTACTATTATGCTACTTGGAAGGCCGATGGAACAAGATATATGATGTTAATTACTATGGATGGATGTTATCTAATTGACAGAAATTTTGTCTTCCGAAGGGTCCAGATGAGATTTCCTTGGAAACTAAATACTGAAGTATGTTTATAATGTGTTCACTTTAAGGAAGTTTCTCAGTTTGAGGTTCTCATGTGATTAAAAAATGAGTTTTTTTTTTTGCAAGGGTTTAGCTGAGAAGGTTCACCACTTTACACTGCTCGATGGTGAGATGATAATTGATACTGTGCCAGACACTCGGAAACAAGAAAGGCGTTATCTGATTTATGATTTGATGGCGATTAATCAAATCTCTATCGTTGATGGAAAGTTTAAAATTGTTGCGGAGTTGCTTCTACCCAGTATACCCTGCTTTGACCATTTTGTCACTTCTAACTTTAAAAACTCTTGTTGGGCCAAACACTTGTTTGTGGAATTACTGGCCTGTTTTCTTGTTTTAACCGCGCAGTATTTCGTACTTGTAACTTGATACAGAGGCCTTTCTATGAACGTTGGAAAATGTTGGAGAAAGAAGTGGTCGAACCTCGAAACCGTGAACGCCATCATATATACAAAAATGGACATTCCTTGTATAGATATGACTTGGAGCCATTCAGGGTATTTAAACAGGCATAAATTATTATATCCATTTTCTTGGAGGAATTGTTTATTGGAAATATGCATTCAATGAACTCTGTCGATTTCCTTTTTGAGGTTTGATCAACTTCTATTATCTTCCTTTTTGAGGACTTTTGAAGTGGAAATATGCATCAAAAATCATATATCGGTTAGTATATGGAAAACAACCTGGTTGGGACCTTTGCTCGGTAAGTTGTGCATTTATATATGATTTTTGGTGTGTTTGTTGACTGTTGTCGCAGCCCACCCCAAAGGGGTGTTGGTTTTTGCGTATCTCAGCCACCCATAAGGGTGTTTGTTCATCATTTTCTGTCCAGCCAAAACAGCCCCAAATGGGGTGTGTTGCTAATTCATTTTCTTGTCCAACTAGGGTGATTGTTTACTGCTTAAAACAGCCCCAAATGGGGTGTTTAACTGCTGAAACGCAACCCCCAACGAGGGATGTTGTGGACTGCAAAAACCAGCCCAATGAGGGTGTTTGGTTGCTGTAAAATGGACCCAAAAAGACCATGTCCTATGCTATTCTTGCATAAAATGCTGATTTGCCATTTTATTTTTTATAGATGGATGCAACCACTCCGAAGTACTCCAAGGCTAGATATGATGAAATTGTTAAGGAAGTTTCATCTCACTTGAAGGTTGGCTGCTGCTCCTTGATGCCAAATAGCAAACACATTCTATGTAGCTATATATGTTCTACACATTTACCTGTATGTCACCCATATATGTTTCTACAATTTTAGAATTTGAAAATAACTTGTAGTTGTATGAAACGCATTGTTTTGATATATATGAAATGCGCTTATTTGCTATTTGTGTATTTATTTGTATTATGAGATTATCTGTTATTTAATGTGGGGATATTATTAATTTTATAAAAATTATTTTTTTTTAAAAAAATTTGAACCATGACACGCAAAAAATGGGTAATAAAATAGTGTCATAAAAGTTTGTCGTAAAAGGGTGTCATAAAAGCGTGTCATAAATTCATGACGCGCGAAATGCGTGTCATAAAGCTTTATGACGGGTCGATCAATGACACCAAAAAGCGCGTCATCTGACCCCTTTTATGACACGCAATGCGCGTCATTAAAGGCCTTTTTTCTAGTAGCTTACAAAACCACTCTTGTACAAGCCCTCTATACCACTCCATTAGCCTTGTTATTGGTTCTTTTCTGACATGCCTTGTTAATGAATTTACCGACTCTGCGCTGTTGGATGTCATATAGTTGTATCGATTAGCCGGGCAGTATGCCCTAGACCATCTTTCAATGCCGGCTTCAAGCAGTTTTTCGTAAGCTTCTGGTTTAGATCCTTGGATAGCAGAAATAGCGGCCCAAAAATCATCCTTAGTGTAAGTTTTGCATGTCTTCCAATACAAAGCCCTAATCTTCCTACTACCTCCCAAAGCACAATTCATCATTAGATGTCTACAACAATATCCATGAAATGCATTTGGGAAGATTGATTTACACGCTAGTCCAATTGCATAATGTCTATCAGAAATGATAGCCAAATTTGGAACTTCCCCGATGCATTCTTTCAACTTGGACAAAAACCATGTCCATGACTCCCCAGTCTCACCTTGAGAAACACCGGTAGCAATTGGTACAATCTGGTTGTTACCGTCCATTCCAACGACAAGCAAATTTGTTCCAAGATACTTCCCTTTAAGATGCGCTCCATCAATTATTATCAGTGGTCGCAAATACTGTAAGAAACCCTGTATCTGTTTGATGTACAAAACATCAGTTAAACGAAGGATAAAATAATAGTATCAAAAAACAAAATTTATGTGCAATGGATATATAGTATACACATGCTTACCGCAACACCAAAGCCGACAAAACACATCTTAAAGTGTCCTTGATCATCCGTATCAATATGAGTTACCGTACCGTCATTTGACTTCTTTAAATTATGAAAATAATACGGTAACTGCGAAAACGATTCCGTAGGACAACCAGAGAGATACTCCAATGCTCGGTTTTTTCCACCCCATGCTTTTTTATAAGAAACGTCGATATTGAATTCTTCAGCAAGATCTTCTTTTATGTCCCTTGGCGTGTAGATTCGACTGCTGTCTTTCAGTTTTGGTGCGAGTAAACGTCCCAAAAGTTTCACAGTAGCATTACGGTGATTAGGAAGAATTTGTGTTTTGGGACAAGTGTGAACATCGTGGACTGTTCCTACCCTCCATTTAACACTATTTTTTATCTTTGCGGTCACTATTTTCCAATCGCAACCCGGATGATAACAAATTACATCGTACCTAGACTTATTTGAATTTCTTTGCTTAAATTGGTATCCATCTATTAGAGCTTTCTTACCAATTTCATACATGCAGCTCTCTTTATCATCAAATACGTCACCAGTTAAAAAGACACGAGAGCTACTGCTGTTGTATTTCATGTTATTCGGGACCTTAATGGTGGGCATTGGTTCATCGGGAATAGGAGGCATATTTTCAAAAGTATTTGTTTCCCATTTATGCACAAATTGTTCATTTAAATGTAATGGCGCCAAATTATTTTCCAAAAGGGATGTTGGTTGGTTAGAATTATTTACAAATTCATGATTAAACTTGTTGTAGGTTTCAAATTCTTCATTTTTTGGCATTTGAATATCAAAAGCTTGTGGTTCAAAATAATTAGGAAATAAAGATTCATTAAGGTCAATATCTAATGACTTGGAAGAAGATGGTTTTACCTTTACGTTTTTGACAACCATTTTAACTAAAAGTTTAGCCAATGCAGCTTTCGGCCTACAAACTTCACTAGCGAAAAACTGAACATCGTCGTCATCAACTATGTGGACCGGTCCGTGTGCCATTTTGTAAGAAAAACTTAAAACGTAACCGTTGTTAAGTTTGAACTTTTTATTAACAAAGGAAACTAACCCATTGTATGTAATATCTCTCATCAGTGAAACACCATAACTAGAGCCATCTTCAAAAACCAGATATAAACGGAATTTGTTGTCCGAAACACTCATTTTTTTATTACCTTCCAAAAGTTTTTTTGGGAGAGAATATATATATATATGTACACCTAGTCGATCAGTTGAGCATTTTTTGTCATTAACTCGCATTAAACGCTCGACCGACGGCGCTCAACTAGAAATGCTCGACCGACGGTGTACTTTATAATAAAGAGTTAATAAATTTGGCGCCAATTTTCAATAAGTTGGTAGGTAAAAATGGCGCCAAATTTTCCCGCCTAAAATTCAAAACAAAAATAATATTTTTTTACTATAAAAATGCTCGACCGACGGCGCTCGACTTAATAAATATGATGTGACTAAGGGTAGTAATTTATAGGTGTAATATTTAATGTGATGGGTAGATGGAAAAATTAATGTGGAATTAAATTCCACATTAATTTTTCCATCTACCCATCACATTAAATATAACACCTATAAATTACCTACCATGCATTAACTCACATTAAATTTTCTGTCTACCAAACCAACCAATCACATTTATTAATTCTATTATAAGGTACACCGTCGGTCGAGCATTGTTGGTCGAGCATTTTAGGAAAGAATAATATATATATATTATATATAATATATAATATATATAACACCTAGTCGATCAGTTGAGCATTTTTTGTCATTAACTCGCATTAAACGCTCGACCGACGGCGCTCAACTAGAAATGCTCGACCGACGGTGTACTTTATAATAAAGAGTTAATAAATCTGGCGCCAATTTTCAATAAGTTGGTAGGTAAAAATGGCGCCAAATTTTCCCGCCTAAAATTCAAAACAAAAATAATATTTTTTTACTATAAAAATGCTCGACCGACGGCGCTCGACTTAATAAATGTGATGTGACTAAGGGTAGGTAATTTATAGGTGTTATATTTAATGTGATGGGTAGATGGAAAAATTAATGTGGTATTAGGTGTTATATTTAATGTGATGGGTAGATGGAAAAATTAATGTGGTATTAAATACCACATTAATTTTTCCATCTACCCATCACATTAAATATAACACCTATAAATTACCTACCATGCATTAACTCACATTAAATTTTCTGTCTACCAAACCAACCAATCACATTTATTAATTCTATTATAAGGTACACCGTCGGTCGAGCATTGTTGGTCGAGCATTGCCAGTCGAGCGCCGTCGGTCGAGCGTTTACTTTACAATAAAAGCATAAGTAACCCATATTTTTTTAACTAGTGACTTTCATGAGGATGGCCGAACATGAAGCTTTTCCATGCCCTTGTGGACAAGGAAATGTGGTTCTACGAGAATCACATAAGCCGCGTACACGTGGTCAATTGTACTATGCGTGTCCTATATCAAAGGTTTATTATTTGTGTAATATACAAATAATTTTTGTTATTTGTTAAAGATATATTTATTTTTTTACGCGTTAACAGCCTTGGACAGAAGAATATGGATGTCAATTTTTCATGTGGAAGGAGGAACGAATCCGTCTAATGACCGGTTCGAGAGGACCATCAACACCAAGCTCTGCAGGACCATCAACACCTCCATGCTGTTCTGCATTATCATCAACATCAAGTTCTGGAAACCGGGAGTGCTCAAACTGCAAGTTGTTGGCTAATGAGATAATGGTACTAAAGGCAACACTCCAGATGTACAAGAATCCAGAAAACCACATGGATGCTTCAGCTGCATTACTTCACAATCTTTATGACAACTTGGGAAAATTAAGGGTAGATTAATTAGTATGCTTTAATGTTTAAAATTTTAATTATTATGCTGTAATGTTGAATGTTTTTAAATTATTATGACTTTTACTTCTTTAATGTTGAATGTTTTAAAGTTGTTTGTTTTAACTATTATGAGATAATGTAAGTAAAAAAACTGCTCGACCGGTACTGCTCGACCAAAGGAAGGAATACAGGCAACCAAACACAAATTAGTTCATTTAAAAAACTGCATAAGAAAAAAGTTCATTAAAACAATATAACTAAAAAAGACATTACATTAGTTAAACTTGGCAGCCAGATTGAAAAGAAAGGAAGGAATACAAGCAACCAAACAGAAATTAGTTAAACCTATTTAAACTGTCACCGTCAACACTGCATCATTGGAGAAAACTTTCAACACATTTCTTATTGTAATGTTAAGATAATGGCAGCCAGATTGTTTCGGTGAAAACACAGAAACATTTTTAAGTATCAAAACATTTCCAACGGTAAGTGCCTTTGCAAGATCCTCATCCTTAAGCACTTTGTGATGAATTGTGCCTGAGATTAAACCTGAAACATCTTTTAGTTTTACTGTGAGATCACCCAAAACATTCTTGGTACAAGACTTGATTATCCCAACAACTTTCTCAACTTTCCCATTTTTGATAAATTTTTGGATATCGGCAAAAACACCAACAATGACCCCACCATCAACATGAAAAGACTCGACTGCTCTAACCCATGGTGCACTCTGAAAATCGGAATCATCGACCTCATCACAAACTTTCTTAATGTATTCCTGTGTCATCATTACAGCACCCCCCACTCCTTCTTGAATATCCGCAGTTTTGCGGATCTTCGCAGCTTGAACAATACCTGCAGGACCAGGTATTTTCCTAACAAGCTTTTCATCTTAATTATCAATAGGGACTATGTTCTGGGTGGTGGCGGATAGTCTAAGATCGGCGTCGTCTATATCATGTAATTTTTCCCATTCTTCACTTGGTGGTGAATTCATTTTCTTCTGTGTGGTGCCAGATAGTCGCAAATCGGAGTCATCTATATCAAGTAATTGTTCCCATTCATCATTTGGTGGTGAATTCATTTTCGCCGTTTATCTTGTTTAGGTAGTGGAAGGTTTCAAGACTAAATATACTTAAATGGTTTTGGTGTGAATTCCATATGTTATGGTGTGGTGTCATATTTATATTGATCATCCATCTCATAACATTAAATCAACCATATCCCCAACCACCAGTCGAGCGGTCATATTTATATTTTATGGTGTCTTTGACCAAGGCATATCGATATCAATTAATAGTCCTATGTATGTTCCTGGAACACTTTCACTTGTAATGAAAGTGTGTTGAAAGTCACAAGTTTGCACAACTTCGCATTAAAACAGGAAGCCAAGCAGATCAAATAAGAAACAAAAGTTTACGGCCATATAATTGTTCCCATTCATCATAACGAAGCCGTGAATATAACACATGCATTAAAAGAGGAAGCCATTACACATAACATTTACATGCATAATACAAATGTTCAAAATACATCATCACAACTTACAGTAATCCATCATCACAACTTACAGCATTGGCACCATGCTGTATAAAATTTACAAATGTTCAAAATATTACCAAGGATACTTGATAGGCCTACTGTTCAAATTATCACAACTTACAGTAATCCATCATCACAACTTACACCATTACACGAGATAACAGAATGCAAATGTTTTGAGTTTTGAACCAACACCCCGCCGCTAGACATCCACACAAGAGATAATAGAATGCAAATGTTTTGAGTTTTCAACCAACACCCAGCCGTTAGACATCCACACAAATACAAATGATTATTGGGTAAGCACTGGAGTAACCGGAATCTTGTATTTCCACAAATACTCGGACAAATGCTCACGATATGCTAGAGCGGCTTGAACTGGATTCTTTATCTTCAATTGTAGGTTCTGTGACAACCTGTGTAAAAATATAATGACCCGAACACCACAATCCCCATACTTGTTACCTTGTCTAGGGATGTTAGGTGCATACCGAAAGGATACAGAATATGAATTAGGATCCAAGTTCTTCCTCTCCATCACCTCACTCTCGGTAAGTAATATGGGCAGCTGAGTTTCAAAAATTTGCCTGAATTGTCTACTCCATTCTAAGAGTTGATCATCTTTCCGGCTCCCAAGGCTATCATACAATGTAATAACACCAGTTGAAATTGCTAATTCCCCCAAGCTCCAATGGACGTCGGGTTCATTAATTGGAAAGAAGACCTACAATATTTGCATTATGGCAATTGTAAGAGTTGCATGTGTAAACTGTTAATATATGATAAGACATATTACTTGAAGTTTAGAAATACACACCTTCTTGACCCCTTCACTAAACCACGGGATACCATTCGTTACTCCATCAGCATAGTATGTCGGTACATCATACTTAAGGATCTGGGAGCAGAAAAATAGGCTAACCATGACCCAATCAGCACTGGCAGGTCTAAAATGCATCATAAAATTGACACATACTCCAAGATGCTGTCATTTAAGAATACAAACAAAATTTTAGATATGATTCGGCGCAGTTAACAAATAAATTGTAGGCTTGCAAGAATTACATACCGCATCAGTTAGCCAACTTCTATACTTGGAGTCCCTGCCCAATAATCCCAGCCAGAAGTCGAGATTAGCAGTCGTACCTCCGCTGCCCCAAGGGAAACGAAATAACTGAAGGTCCTCTTTTCGCGTAATCTTCTTCTGCTCTTCAATCCAACACATTATTTCCGGGTGGACAAACGCTTTAAACATTACAGCGTTGGGATTACGTTTCAGATTCTGAATGGTTGCAACCAAAAAATTAGGGGTTAAAAACACATAACAAGCTAAATGGTGTGGATTGTACATTAAGAAGGTGCTAGGATGTTTCACATGTACCTTTTTCCAGGGTCTAAGTGAGATTTCTTTACCATCAGGTCCAACAATCATAGGAGTAACATTTGGAACATGTCTCTTTAGACGCCTTCTTAAAACTCTCGGAGTAGTAGGCTGTTGCTGCGTATATGGGTCTTGGTAGACCTTGCTCGCCTTCCTTTCACGTTCAAAAGGCACCCTTACAGTATTAACATTATTTGTCTCACAATCAAACATGTTAACATCCACCATATGAACGGGACTGCTAACTACCTGAAAAAATAAATAAAAATGAAGTTTTACGTTGCGGGAATGTGCCTGTTATTTGTTTTTAGAATAAATTAACATGTTCAACGGGTATTTACCGGAGTGGAGGCAGGATCTAAATTTTGTGGCTCAGTAATCTGGTCATTCACAGGCACATCGTCAAATGAAAGCAATTCCTGAATAACAGTATAGTTAACTTGGCTTGAATGCTCGTATTGGTTATACTTTGACTAGATTACCCACATAAAACGTATATTTACCATGTTAAAAGGGGAATCTGAACAACGTACACGATGGTCATCTTCACCCACATGTTGGTCATCATTCATCACTTCATTCACAGACACATCCTTCACAGGCGCATCTTCCTTCGCATGCACATCTTCCTCAACTTCAGATTGTTTCACATCCTGATAAAATGGACGTGTAAACAGGCCAAATTTTTTGGATGAGAAATGTAAGTAAAAAAATAAACAAAAAAACCTGTATATATTACCTGACAATCTGTCGGATCTTCAGTTGGTGAGCCAACAAGGTTATCCACTACTTCTTGAACCTCTTGTGCAGATAGATCATTACCGGAAGAGAAAATATCCTCTTGCACGTCAAATCCAGTTGTCTACAAAATAAAATAAAAAATACAAGTACATGAAAGTAAGCCGTTTCGTAAACCATATAGCATATGATATAAATACAATTGTAAAGAACGCACCTTCGAATCGTTATCTACATCCATATTATCATCATTTTGAGTTGATTTCTGGAAAAAAAAAATCAATTAAATTAGTTAATCAGGAATTTGTTCAATTAATTGCGGTGACTGACTAAAGAAACAAGTCAACCAAATTAGTTAAATAAGATAAATAAAAAAATAAAGATTTAAAAAGATAAAATAAAATAAAATAACATAAATGTTGCATAATTGGTTCTATTATACATAATATCTAGAAAAACATACATGTTCGAAAACATACAAACAACTATCTAACAACCATACATTGGTGCAAATTAATATACAAAACAATCTGGGAGAGTAAGTAGTAGTAGTGAATCCTTTAAGGGGCTCATGAAGAACGACCCTGCATCCGCTTCAACACGTAGATTATTAAGTTCTTGTAACGAAAGTTGGAAGACTTCAAGTGTGTGATCCATTTGATAGGGCTTCTCAGATTCAAAAACTGGATCTCCGTTACTTGTAAATCCAAGTAACTTTAATAAATGAGGAGTGAAAATGTTGAATAGTGTTTTAAAGGACTTTATTTTGTTAAAACAATTCAACTTTAGCTCCCATATATAGAACGTATGGTACTCATCGCCTATCGTGTTCCCAAAAATAAGAAGAGAGCCTCTTATCTTTGAAATATAGAAAGGTACAGGAGGCCAACTTAGTAAGCTGTCAGGCATATTTATGACAGAAAATTTGTGGTTAACCAAATCAAATGACACAATCATATAACGTTTTTGAGAAGAAAGACCAGCAGCACCAACAATCCTTTCAGAAGCTGCCCAATAAATATAACTACCTATAACTGCTTGACTTGAACGTTTAAGTCTGATTGTTTGACGAGGCAAATATTCATTTTCTAAATTCTTCCAGCGTTGGGAGTTCAATGTAAATAACAAAACATTCCACGCTCCATGTCCATGGACCGGATAGGAAATCCGTAGAATGGTAGGGTCAAAAGTGATGGGATTAACACCAAAACCCACAGCAACTTTATCTGATTCATACTGACTTAAACAATCAGGGAGTACTATAGCAACTGATTTTCTTATTGATGGGTTCCAAAGAATAGCCATCTTAAAAGAATCAGAAAAACATATCAACCTGTGAGAGGTGCCAATTGGAATAAGATTAAAAGAACTGACATTTGTATTACGAATTATTTGAGGAAGAGTTGGAAGAAAGGTACGTTGTGGGGACAAATTTATAGCATCATCTTCAAAACATATAAATCTTGACTCAACGAAACCTTGCTTGTAGATTATAAGGAAACAAGAAGGCTGAGTCGGGCGAACACCGAAACTGACATGGAAATTAGAGCTGTCAATGTAAGACTTCCATGTCTTTGAAACAGTTCTAAACTAAAGTAAAGACTGGACAGGAAGTTTGTTAATGATTTCGGTTTGAATTTCAAAAGGTATGTTGTCCGACATTTTGTTTAGCGAGGTAAGTACTAAAGACTTCTACTTGGTGTAAATATAGGGAAGTTGGAAATGAGGTGAGTAATAAAGGCTTCTACTTGGTATAAATAATAGAAGGAAGTTAGAACATAAGAAAGTACTAAAGGCTTTTACTTTAGGTTGATGTGACTAGCTTCATAAATACATAAGATGGAGTTTGGTAATGCTAGTACATCTTACAAAAAATAAATTTAAAAAGGATTATAAAGAAATATTACCTTCTTAACAAACACTCTTGCAGTGCCGGATAAACCAGCGTTCTCCTCACTCAAACCATCACTCTAGAAACGTTCGAGAAAGTTTTGAAGTCCATCAATCTGTTTTTGCATTTCTACCATCTGAGATACAAGTGAAGCATCAGGTGGCATGTCTTCACCCATATCCGGCAGGTCAATAACCCCATCAGGCTTCAAATGTGCCACAAGTTGACGAAGTTGGTTAATCTGTTGTTGCATACCAACCATCTGTTGTCGCATACCAGCCATTTGTGCTGACCGATGAACATGTGAACTTTTACGTGCTGTCAACTTGGCACGTGCGCCCGATGTATTGGCTGTTGGTGTATGCATGCCGGGACTGGCTGGTACATCATCAAACAACGGTGCTGGCATAGACTTCCGGATATAGTCTAAACTCGCTCTCCACCAAAGTTGATTTTCCTCATCAACTGTATATTAAAAATAAAAATATTATCCGCACAATGCCTTTAGAAACAAAAAAATAAAAGATACTTCGTGTAAAATTATCACCTGTCGGCATGAGACGAACAATTCGACTAGTACCAAAGAGAAGATCAAAATCATTCTTTTCAAACTTTTGTCCGTCATCCCATGCAAGTGCTCTAGGGATCACATTGTCATCTTTCACCCACCAATTTGTAGCATTAGGGAAGGTTTCCAATACCCAAATCTGTTAGCGTTAAAATTATTTATTAATGTTAGTCTAAACAGTATAAGATACAATTCAGAAAAAGTATGATTAATAAATTACACTAACCTTCAAAGCAAACACAAATCCACACAAAGTATACGTTGCTATGTAGCCAGGACCCCGGTTAGCAATTTCTGCCAAATGACGTTCCCTAACCTTTGAAACAGCATGGTAAATCTTGTTGTGAAATTCCAGCCATATATACTCCCCCCATGGAAACGCGTTCCATGCATACAAGTCATCTACAAGAACCAGGATATCATTAGAGATCATGTTTCTTTCCTGTTTGCCCATGAAAATAACCTCTAAAACTATCAACAAGCAAACGCGTACAGCATCATCAGCCGTCAGCTCAGCAAAATCAAACGGATCATTAAGAATCTTGACAAGATTCTCGGCCTTTATAATCTTTGCTTTCCAACCTTGCTTTTCTGTAAGTAATGCCATAATACGCTTACCAAATCCAGAGGATCGCTTGTGACAATGAGCCAAAGAAACATCACCAAATCGAAACCCTAAAATCAAGCACATATCCTGCCTACCAAATTCTAAACGGTGTTGCCCAATGTCAAAATAAAAAGGAGTATTTGTATCAGGCTCCTGAACTTCACGTTGATGTTGTAGTAAATAGTGCAGCAACTGATTGTCATGCTCGTGTGTTTTTATGTTTAACCAATTCCCAAAGACTGTGCTTTTAAACAGGGCAAGACATTCCGGCCTTGCACTCAACTTTTGCTTTATGTTTTTTAGAAAGTGGAGCTTTGTTCTCACGCTGACCTTGGCATGATACAACTATAAACACAAACAAACAAACAAACAATCAAAATGTGATTATAAATCAAACTTTATTATATAACTTAACAATTGCGTATTTTTATAATGTTCAAATTAAAACGATAGAAATGATTTTCAGCCTCATAGATCTTTGCATGATTTTCAGCCTCATAGATCTTTGCATGTTTGGATATTAGTGTTTTGCTATACTAGTTTTAGATCACCGTGACATGTAAATATATTGACTTTAGTCTTATTAATATCACATGATCAGATAACAAACAAATTTAAATTGTAATACTGAACGAGCTTAACAAGTTGACAAATACGAGAAAACAAACTACGTACTAACATTTAAGCTATAGGGTGACAAGTTAGACATTTATTGGCTATAATGAATGAAGTTATAAATTGATCACTAGCAACACAAGTCGGGCCATGGTGTATGTTCTATTAAATAAGCACTTAATCAAAACTATTGTTTTATGTTTTCGATATGGGCATTGTTGCTGGGTTCAAGTTTGATGTCAACTTGATCATCATCTTCTACAAATTCTTTAAAGCATGATCAACACAAACAATATATTCAAGTTATAGCTCATCTTCTACAAATTCTGTAACGACATTGTACCACTTCCAACACCAGCACAATTTTAACGCAACTGTGATTAAAACTAATCAAATAGACAACCCGAAACCACAACTGATTCTACATATTCCAAAATCACAATGAAAAATCCAAGAACATCAAAATTAAAACCACAACGGCAACAACAACATCTGGAAGATATTAAGCAACCACTATAAACAAAACCCTAAACAGTAATAAGCAATCTCACACAGTAATAAGCACTTCAAAAGTTTAAATGGGTCGGCATTACCAAAACCATGCAAACTAATTAAAACCACAACGGCAACAACAAAATCAGGAAGATATTAAGCAACCACTAAATCCGAAATCTAAAACAGTAATTACAATCAGTCTACTTACTTGTATATCATCCATGAGGAATGGTTGATTAATAGTTTTTGGCGACTGGTTTGTTGATAGATTTGCTTGATCGATCGGTTGCACGTATCCCAAAGAAAGGAAGTTAGATTGCCGAGTATTATTTGTTGATAGGTGTTAGTTTCTGTGTGTGTTTTTTTGAAAAAAAAATGTAATTAGAAATAAGAAAAAATAAAAAAGAAAAAAAGAAAAAAAAAAGGTACAAACCAAAATCTATACAAAAGATTTGGCAAGTACAAATGAATCCAAAGTATAGATTTTCTGACAACTTTTTACTTTTCCAAGGACAGAAAGTACGCCGTTAGTCGAGCATCCTTGGTCGAGCACCGTCGGTCGAGCATTGACTTTCAGTAAAAGTACAAAAGGTGTACAGTTACTTATATTCTGTGTGGGCCTGAATTATATTAATAAAATAATAAAGGAATGACACGTGTCGCAATTTTTATGGAGTCGAGCAGTCGAGCAGTCGAGCATGGACTAAATGGGAAATAGATGGTGTTTTTGGCTCCCTCTTGAAATAGGCCAAAATTTTTTGCCTAGTTTGGGAATTTGCTCATAAAATAATCAAATCAAATCGTCGGTTGTGCCAGTACGCGTTGTGTAAGAATTTCACGTTTCGCGAGATAACTTCTCGTTTTAGAATCAAAAGAGTTCAGGAAGGATCCGTTTATGAGAAACAGGGAACGTCTCGAATAAAAATATATTCGGAAAATTACGGGTTGTTACAGTCTCACCTCCATAACGGAATCGCGACCTCGCGATTCAATTCAAGTTACTCGTTACGGTTGAAAAGAGATGGGTATATACATACGAGGTTTCATCGTCACGTTCCCAAGTGAATTCAGGACCTTTTTCGCGGGCTTCGACGAGATTTGTCAATAGAGATGTGACTTTACTAAAGTCGTTCGATTTCACGGTTCATGATTTGAGGCCATAAAGTGGCTCGTATGGTGCCGTCGAATACTGGAGTCGTAGGTATTGTTATAAAAGAATTTGGTCAACTGGAGGTGTCGATACCAACTATTGCCAAATTACGCAGGAACACAATATGTCCTCTAACACTTGAATGGTTTCTCCACTTCGGCCATCAGTCTGGAGATGATACACAGTATTCATCTCCAAATCTGTCCTCATGGCCCTTAGAGTGATTGCCAGGTATTTTGATGGGAAACAGATATCCTATACCGGGTAATGATTCCATATGAGTATGGACGAGCAGTTTGCCAATACTGTCGTTTCATTAATTAGAGAAGGTGAGTAGATTAGGTAGGATTATCAACAATTACTCTGGTAGCGGCGCGGGATTTACTTCCAAGGTTTTGTTCCTGATGTAATTTATTATCCGGTAAGAAAGCAGCAAGGATCAGTGGTACTTCCGAGGGACGAGTGAAAAGTCTGGTGGTTGTCCCAAGGAATCGCGGTTTCAGTTACTCCTTAGAGTCTCAAGATTTCTGTTGGGCGTGGAATCTCTGCCAAATAGAGAGTTTAGCGAGTTCAAAGTATAATTCTGAGGGAAGATGTTGATTGTCATAAGCAATCACTTGATTGAATCAGTAATGTACCAGGTACTCAAAACGGAAGGTACAACATTGATTGAACAGTTTCGATTAAACAAACCCGATCGGAAAGATGAACATCATCGATTGAGCACAAGGCTTAGAGTAGAGGCGACTGTAACAAGGCCACAACAAAACGAGGCCGAATAATAAATCCAAATTCAGGATGACGTCCAAAATCTTAAAATCAAACAACTCGAATTAAATTAGAATCAAGACTAATCCTAACATAGTCGATATCGAATCCAAACGTAGTCAAAAATCGAATCCAAAAGTAGCCAGAATCAAATCCAAACAAGGCAAAAATTAAATCCAGACGTAGCCAAAATCAAACATAAGCGTAGATAAAATCAAATCCAAACGTGGCCAAAATCAATTCCAAACGTATCCAAAATTCAAAACCAAACATGGTCGAAATCGAATCTAAACGTTCCAGTAAGCTCGGACGGCTTATAGCGCTCTTAAGGGGTTACAAATAAGTAACTCGGATTCAAACGGTGCCAATCGGAACTAACTCGACCCGATGCAAAAATACGGCCAGACGGCGGCAAACAGGATTTCCATATAATGGAGACGTATAGCGATGCCAAGGGCATTACGGTTCATGCCGTGTTGTGATGGCAGTGTGTAGTGTGTGTGGAAGTAAGATTCCATGTCCGTGTACACACGCGAAACTGTAACATTCCAAAATCTAAAAGTCAACCCGGACATAATTCCATTATAACTACTCTGAGTATTGCAAAATTCACCTCTGAGTCGGACATAGGTGATCAGGCTATGTCCCACTGTCCCTGGTTGAATGTAGGTGATCAGTCTATATTCACCCGAGGTTCAATGAATTTTGGAATACGAAGCCTAGTTACACTAGTAGTATGTCCATTATATCCAAAATCATTCCCAAAAATCACGACAGGTATACAAACACGACGTTCAATAGTGAGATTACGCAAAGAAATAGCGTAACTCAGTGACAGGTTCGGTCCAAGTATAAGCATATGGAAATGCTTATAGTGAACAGTTAAAATGAGTGGATATACAATATCCAAGAGTCAGGCACACATCTCAAACAAATATAAAATCAAGCATCTCGTCAAATAACTCGTCAAGTATATCATGAATATCTCATCTAATATCATCAATTATCTCGTCAAACAAGGTCATACGCGAGGCATCGGCTTGGCAGGCAGGCACGTGTCGGTCATAGGGTTAAGTTTTTGCCAAAAGTGGTTATAGTCCAGGTTTTTGAAAATAAACCCAGTTCTCTATAACCTAGGCTCTGATACCAATCTGTAACACCCCAAAAATCGGGTCCAGCGGAAGCATACATGTCACTGGGGTGCTACTAAATTGGTATTACAACACAAGTTACCAAGAACGGTTTTATCTCAACTGTTTAGAAGAAAAATCATTATCAAAAGTATTAAATTTACATCATTCGAAAATAGTGCGGAAGTAAGGCCCATAAATAAACAAAGCGGTCCCAAATAAATATATCAGATTCGTCTATGACCATGCCCCTTGCCAAGCGCCTCCAGAGATAAGCAATCACCTAAAACCTGAAAATACATGCTAAAAGGGTCAGCTTACGCTGGTGAGTTCACAGGTTTTAATTTAAAACAGTTTGGTTGAACCAAAAGGTTTTCGAGTTCAAATCATCATTCATAAACAAGTCAAGTCCAATGTAGGCTCACACTGCCCAAATCACAGTTCCAAAACCAATCCACGAACAATATAATCATTTAAAACATTTTGAACCAAAATCAATCATACAGATACCACATTCATCTAGTGACGTGCCAACTGAACCTCAGACTACAAATATGCATAAATGATCCACACATAGATTGGGTGCCATATTCCCAAAATGATATACTGGGTGCCATATTCCCAAATATGATATACTGGGTGCCATATTCCCAAAATGATATACTGGGTGCCATATTCCCAAAATGATATTCCACAATGCATCACAAAATAGTTGCCACGTTCAATTCAAGTCACACAAATTAAGTTCACACAATAAAGAACATATTGCAATCAAAGCACATATATTGTCCAAAACTATAATTCAGTAGATCACATCATTTAAAGCTTTCAAAAGTATTGAGTTTAGTTAAAAACAACGAGCATGTATTCTCCCCCAAAATGGTTATAAAAGAGTAAAAGTAGGGGCCATGAACTCACCTTAGCCACAGAAATGCAAACATCACAACTGACACGACTGGCATCGAGAAGCAAAACACAACAGTATTCAGAAGATAGGCACAACGGTACACGGAGGTACAGCACAACGTCTGGATCGGCACAACTAATACGTTCAGTACTCAAATATCTTCAATAGAAAGTATAAGCGCGTCGTAGTTTCATGATTACTCGTTCAACTTATCAAGTTAGTTCAACGTTTCGTGTGTGTGGAAGCATAGACGACAATATCACGCCAAAGAGAGACATCACAACTCAAGAGAATACTGATAATCAAACCAGGAAGCATCTAGAGTTTACGACAAACAACATCTCAAATAAATAACTCAGTTTGTACGTTTCGGCATTTACCCCGTTATCCCCAAATAAGTTGTATAAAACATAAACGTTTTATAATGAAAATGAGTTTAACTTATAAAATTAGTTTTTCTCAAGTCGTCGAGACTTGGGTTAATCAAATATGAGATTTCAATATTTAACAAGTTTTATGTCTCGCTATTGTTCTTGTAAATATTAGTTTTGGTTTTATTGAAAATTTTGTGTTCGGTCCGAGTTTAATATATTAAAGTCTATTCGAGTTTAATATATTACGCCGTCTCAAGTCAAAATGTTCAATAAGTCCGCTATCTAATATTGTAAGTCCGATAACGATTCACGATTGTCCAAACGTCCAAGTATAATAATCAACATCCGTATTCAAATTCAAATCACGATTCCAAATATTACCCGAAACGTACTAATGTGTCACCAACCAATTATAACCGAACATACTTTTTATATTTTAAGCTTATGGGCTTGTGACTCAAATAAAACCAAACGCAACTCTTAGCCCCATTGGGCTTCGGCCCGATTCTTAACACAACCCAAACGTACCCCATGTCATGGGCTATTAAGCCCATTATTCCTCCAATTTCAAACAAAAACACAGATTCGGAAATGCTGATACAAGTGCACAACTAACCACCTCCAACATATACTTATTATGCCGAGACCTCTTGGTCTCGGCTCGAACCCTTGTCGGCAACAGCCAAAGGGACCAAGAAAAGAGTCACGACTACAACCAAATTTCATTCTCACGACACGACAACTACGACAATAACCAAAATGAAGACACAACAACGGCAACAATGATATAACCACAACAACAATAACATGACCACAACGACCCTTGCCGAGACCCTAATGGTCTCGGTCACAACCCAAAATGCAACCGAATGGACTTCAAACAGCAGCCAACTCAAAGACAAACACCATATTCATGTTTATCATCAACTCAAGACCAACTACAACATCGAGATAACAAATAAAAATCAACACCAAATCGCCTTGCAAATAATTCGGGTTTGACCCGACCCGTATACATAACCAAAACAACAAAACCCGTTTGACAATCTTACCACACGAATCCTTATTTAAAACCTGTTTTTAATCGATTTCTATCCACGAAAATAATGGTAAATGTTTTGTAACCGGTTTTTAATCCACGAAAACAAAACAATAACAACATAATCGGCTGTATATAAAAGAAAATATAACGATGGCTTTCTCGGTTTTACCATGACGAGAAAGAGAGAAGAACAAGGCGGTGGAGACGATGGCGCGTGGTGGCTGGAAAACTCGAACCAAAACCTTCGATCTATACTCGTTACCTCCAACTTGTGTTGCCGGAATACTCACCGGAAAAATCGTAAGTTACCGAGAGAGGGAGGGGATAGATGGGAGTGGGTTGGAGGAAAGTGAGCCATATGGAAATGGCGAGGAGATCACAAGGGTTATTTTGGTGGTGGTGGTGTAGTAGGGTGAGTGGCGGTGGCGGCCTAACTGGCTGAAATTATGGCCGGAATTGGAGAGGAGAGGTGCGGGGGCTGCTGGGAAGAGATGAGGGGTTTTAATAACCCTAAATTCTATTTTAGTGATATATTTATAGAGGTAGGGTTATTGAATATATAAACCCTAGGGACTAAAGCTGTAATTAACACAAGTTTAGAGGCGGCAGGAAATTTTAATCCAGGGACCCATCCTGTCATTTTAGTAATCTTCCTTGAATTAAGGGTCGGGGCTCGTTCAGACTAGCAAATGACCGATTTATGACACGGGAATTTCACCACTGCGCTCAGAATAATTTTTTCGATAAAAACGACTATTCATACGCCTCGTTTCTCACGAATAATAAAATAATCAAATCAAATCGTCGGTTGTGCCAGTACGCGTTGTGTACGAATTTCACGTTTCGCGAGATAACTTCTCGTTTTAGAATCAAAAGAGTTCAGGAAGGATCCGTTTACGAGAAACAGGGAAAGTCTCGAATAAAAATATATTCAGAAAATTACGGGTGGTTACAGTCTCACCTCCTTAACGGAATCGCGACCTCGCGATTCAATTCAAGTTACTCGTTACGGTTGAAAAGAGATGGGCATATACATACGAGGTTTCATCGTCACATTCCCACATGAATTCAGGACCTTTATCGCGAGCTTCGTCGAGATTTGTCAATAGAGATGTGACTTTACTAAAATCGTTCGATTTCACGGTTTATGATTTGCGGCCATAAAGTGGCTCGTATGGTGCCGTCGAATACTGGAGTCGTAGGTATTGTTATAAAAGAATTTGGTCAAATGGAGGTGTCGATACCAACTATTGCCAAATTACGCAAGAACACAATATGTCCTCTAACACTTGAATGGTTTCTCCACTTCGGCCATCAGTCTGGAGATGAGACACAGTATTCATCTCCAAATCTGTCCTCATGGCCCTTGGAGTGATTGCCAGGTATTTTGATGTGAAACAGATATCCTGATCAGAGAATGGTAAGAGTCGACACTCTATACCGGGTAATGATTCCATATGAGTATGGACGAGCAGTTTGCCAATACTATCGTTTCATTGATTAGAGAAGGTGAGTAGATTAGGTAGGATTATCAACAATTACTCTGGTAGCGGCGCGGGATATACTTCCAAGGTTTTGTTCCTGATGTAATTTATTATCCGGTAAGAAAGCAGCAAGGATCACTGGTACTTCCGATGGACGAGTGAAAAGTCTGGTGGTTGTCCCAAGGAATCGCGGTTTCAGTTACTCCTTAGAGTCTCAAGATTTCTGTTGGGCGTGGAATCTCTGCCAAATAGAGAGTTTAGCGAGTTCAAAGTATAATTCTGAGGGAAGATGTTGATTGTCATAAGCAATCAGTTGATTGAATCTATAATGTACCAGGTACTCAAAACGGAAGGTACAACATTGATTGAACAGCTTCGATTAAACAATCCCGATCAGAAAGATGAACATCATCGATTGAGCACAAGGCTTAGAGTAGAGGCGACTGTAACAAGGCCACAACAAAACGAGGCCGAATAATAAATCCAAATTCAGGATGACGTCCAAAATCTTAAAATCAAACAACTCGAATTAAATCAGAATCAAGACTAATCCCAACATAGTCGATATCGAATCCAAACGTAGTAAAAAATCGAATCCAAAAGTAGCCAGAATCAAATCCAAACGAGACAAAAATTAAATCCAGACGTAGCCAAAATCAAACATAAGCGTAGATAAAATCAAATCCAAACGTGGCCAAAATCAATTCCAAACGTAACCAAAATTCAAAACCAAACATGGTCGAAATCGAATCTAAACGTTCCAGTAAGCTCGGACGGCTTATAGCGCTCTTAAGGGGTTACAAATAAGTAACTCGGATTCAAACGGTGCCAATCGGAACTAACTCGACCCGATGCAAAAATACGGCCAGACGGCGGCAAACAGGATTTCCATATAATGGAGACGTATAGCGATGCCAAGGGCATTATGGTTCATGCCGTGTTGTGATGCCAGTGTGTAGTGTGTGTGGAAGTAAGATTCCATGTCCGTGTACACACGCGAAACTGTACCATTCCAAAATCCAAAAGTCAACCCGGACATAATTCCATTATAACTACTCTGAGTTTGCAAAATTCACCTCTGAGTCGGACATAGGTGATCAGGCTATGTCCCACTGTCCCTGGTTGAATATAGGTGATCAGTCTATATTCACCCGAGGTTCAATGAATTTTGGAATACGAAGCCTAGTTACACTAGTAGTTTGTCCATTATATCCAAAATCATTCCCAAAAATCACGACAGGTATACAAATACGACGTTCAATAGTGAGATTATGCAAGGAAATAGCGTAACTCAGTGACAGGTTCGGTGCAAGTATAAGCATATGGAAATGCTTATAGTGAACAGTTAAAACGAGTGGATATACAATATCCAAGAGTCAGGCACACATCTCAAACAAATATAAAATCAAGCATCTCGTCAAATAACTCGCCAAGTATATCATGAATATCTCATCTAATATCATTAATTATCTCGTCAAACAAGGTCATACGCGAGGCATCGGCTAGGCAGGCAGGCACGTGTTGGTCATAGGGTTAAGTTTTTGCCAAAAGTGGTTATAGTCCAGGTTTTTGAAAATAAACCCAGTTCTCTATAACCTAGGCTCTGATACCAATCTGTAACACCCCAAAAATCGGGTCCAGCGGAAGCATACATGTCACTGGGGTGCTACTAAATTGGTATCACAACACAAGTTACCAAGAACGGTTTTATCTCAACCGTTTAGAAGAAAAATCATTATCAAAAGTATTAAATTTACATCATTCGAAAATAGTGCGGAAGTAAGGCCCATAAATAAACAAAGCGGTCCTAAATAAATATGTCAGAGTCGTCTATGACCATGCCCCTTGCCAAGCGCCTCTAGAGATAAGCAATCACTTAAAACCTGAAAATACATGCTAAAAGGGTCAGCTTACGCTGGTGAGTTCCCAGGTTTTAGTTTAAAACAGTTTGGTTGAACCAAAAGGTTTTCGAGTTCAAATCATCATTCATAAACAAGTCAACTCCATTGTAGGCTCACACTGCCTAAATCACAGTTTCAAAACCAATCCACGAACAATATCATCATTTAAAACATTTTGAACCAAAATCAATCATACAGATACCACATTCATATAGTGACGTGCCAACTGAACCTCAGACTACAAATATGCATAAATGATCCACACATAGATTGGGTGCCATATTCCCAAAATGATATACTGCATGCCATATTCCCAAATATGATATAATGGGTACCATATTCCCAAAATGATATACTGGGTGACATATTCCCAAAATGATATTCCACAATGCATCACAAAATAGTTGCACACGTTCAATTCAAGTCACACAAATTAAGTTCACACAATAAAGAACATATTGCAATCAAAGCACATATATTGTCCAAAACTATAATTCAGTAGATCACATCATTTAAAGCTTTCAAAAGTATTGAGTTTAGTTAAAAACAACGAGTATGTATTCTCCCCCAAAATGGTTATAAAAGAGTAAAAGTAGGGGCCATGAACTCACCTTAGCCACAGAAATGCAAACATCACAACTGACACGACTGGCATCGAGAAGCAAAACACAACAGTATTCAGAAGATAGGCACAACGGTACACGGAGGTACAAGCACAGCGGTACACAACGGTCTAGGATCGGCACAACCTAATACGTATACAGTTATCTCAAAATACATCTCTCAAAATAATAAAGTCTATAAAAGACTGCGTGTCGTAGTTTACGTGGATTACTCGATTTCAAAACTTATCAAAAGTTTAGTTTCAACGTTTCGTGTGGTGTGGTAAGAAGACATAGACTCGACATACAACTCACGCCAAAGAGGAGAGACATCAACAAACTCAAGAGAATACTGACGAGAACTCAAACCAAGGAAGACAACTCTAGAAGTTTACGACAAACAAACATCTCAAATAAAATAACTCAGTTTGTACGTTTCGGCATTTACCCCGTTATCCCCAAATAAGTTGCATAAAACATAAACGTTTTATAATGAAAATGAGTTTAACTAATAAAATTAGTTTTTCTCAAGTCGTCGAGACTTGGGTTAATCAAATATGAGATTTCAATATTTAACAAGTTTTATGTCTCGCTATTGTTCTTGTAAATATTAGTTTTGGTTTTATTGAAAATTTTGTGTTCGGTCCGAGTTTAATATATTAAAGTCTATTCGAGTTTAATATATTACGCCGTCTCAAGTCAAAATGTTCAATAAGTCCGCTATCTAATATTGTAAGTCCGATAACGATTCACGATTGTCCAAACGTCCAAGTATAATAATCAACATCCGTATTCAAATTCAAATCACGATTCCAAATATTACCCGAAACGTACTAATGTGTCACCAACCAATTATAACCGAACATACTTTTTATATTTTAAGCTTATGGGCTTGTGACTCAAATAAAACCAAACGCAACTCTTAGCCCCATTGGGCTTCGGCCCGATTCTTAACACAACCCAAACGTACCCCATGTCATGGGCTATTAAGCCCATTATTCCTCCAATTTCAAACAAAAACACAGATTTCGGAAATGCTGATACAAGTGCACAACTAACCACCTCCAACATATACTTATTATGCCGAGACCTCTTGGTCTCGGCTCGAACCCTTGTCGGCAACAGCCAAAGGGACCAAGAAAAGAGTCACGACTACAACCAAATTTCATTCTCACGACACGACAACTACGACAATAACCAAAATGAAGACACAACAACGGCAACAATGATATAACCACAACAACAATAACATGACCACAACGACCCTTGCCGAGACCCTAATGGTCTCGGTCACAACCCAAAATGAACCGAATGGACTTCAAACAGCAGCCAACTCAAAGACAAACACCATATTCATGTTTATCATCAACTCAAGACCAACTACAACATCGAGATAACAAATAAAAATCAACACCAAATCGCCTTGCAAATAATTCGGGTTTGACCCGACCCGTATACATAACCGAAACAACAAAACCCGTTTGACAATCTTACCACACGAATCCTTATTTAAAACCTGTTTTTAATCGATTTCTATCTACGAAAATAATGGTAAATGTTTTATAACCGGTTTTTAATCCACGAAAACAAAATAATAACAACATAATCGGCTGTATATAAAAGAAAATATAACGATGGCTTTCTCGGTTTTACCATGACGAGAAAGAGAGAAGAACAAGGCGGTGGAGATGATGGCGCGTGGTGGCTGGAAAACTCGAACCAAAACCTTCGATCTATACTCGTTACCTCCAACTTGTGTTGCCGGAATACTCACCGGAAAAATCGTAAGTTACCGAGAGAGGGAGGGGATAGATGGGAGTGGGTTGGAGGCGCGTGAGCCATATAGAAATGGCGAGGAGATCACAAGGGTTGTTTTGGTAGTGGTGGTGTAGTAGGGTGAGTGGCGGTGGCGGCCTAACTGGCCGGAATTATGGTCGGAATTGGAGAGGAGAGGTGCGGCGGCTGCTGGGAAGAGATGAGGGGTTTTAATAACCCTAAATTCTATTTTTGTGATATATTTATAGAGGTAGGGTTATTGAATATATAAACCCTAGGGACTAAAGCTGTAATTAACACAAGTTTAGAGGCGGCAGGAAATTTTAATCCAGGGACCCATCCTGTCATTTTAGTAATCTTCTTTGAATTAAGGCTCGGGGCTCGTTCAGACTAGCAAATGACCGATTTATGACACGGGAATTTCACCACTGCGCTCAGAATAATTTTTTTGATAAAAATGACTATTTATACGCCTCGTTTCTCACGAATAATAAAATAATGAAATCAAATCGTCGGTTGTGCCAGTACGCGTTGTGTACAAATTTCACGTTTCGCGAGATAACTTCTCGTTTTAGAATCAAAAGAGTTCAGGAAGGATCCGTTTATGAGAAACAGGGAAAGTCTCGAATAAAAATATATTCGGAAAATTACGGGTGGTTACAAATTTAAACGCTGTGTTCTTTTGAATGGGCCTCTTAAGAGTTGAATGTGCTGTTTTTGAAAAATGTGACATTGATTTAGCAACATTCACTATTGTTTTTGTGTGAGCAGTATTAACCAATACTGCTAGTTTTGAAATGTTTTGTCTAGCAGTATTAATTAATACTAAGCTAGAATTCATTAGTACTGCTCTTGGAACCATGTTCTTTTTAGCATAGGGTTGAGTCTGTTTAACAAAGTTTTGATGATTCACCCTTTGAGCATTGTTACTGATGTGTTTCAAGGGATACACCCGTTAGGAGTCCAAGTTTTAAAATTTTTAACACGATTTACCAATGATTCAAACGAAACACATACGAGCAAGTATACTCGTCCGTATGTAGTAAGAGATAATTGAGGTAAGCCGAGGTCGTTCACTAGAATTTGTTTTGTTTCTGTGATGTGAATTTTTGTAAATAAATAGCAATCCAACTAAGCAATTCTAAATGGCAAGCAAATAAAGATGATGAAAATTCAATACTTAAAAGACTACACTTGCCTAGACTAGTTTGCACAATTCCTTTGACATGATTATGACATTGGTTCCATTTGATTATGATCAACAAATTAGATGGTGTTCTAATTCGATAAGTGGTGTACTAACTATATTGTTTCAAATACTTTCAATCCTCGTCAAGATTTAGGGATTATAAAAACAATATTTAAGAATTGATCAATCTAAGATTAACACAACTCAATTACCCGATTCACTTTTGTTTCACAAATAATTGACAACCACACTATTTAGCTTTCCAAGTTAAATTAAGTTTCTTATGAAATGGTCAATACATAAGGTAAAGCCCTCATAGACAAAGGTTTACAACTAACTTACTAACAATGTCTTTTTCAACCCAATACATCATTAGAAATTACCCAAACTTAATAACTCTTTGGTGGAGAAAACTTAAGATAGCACAACTCGTTCTTAGTGTTAACTTTTCTTTTCTGTTAGAACCAATAAGTCATAATCAATCAAATGAATAATAAATCAAACATCATCTAGGCAAGTGCATAAGGCACTTAGCCACTCATGGTAAACAAAGTAATAACCATAAGAAATTGATCAACAGTAAACATGATTGAATAGTCTTACAAAATATTGTAATGATGATTACAAGTAATGAAGAACACTTGTGAAATGATCAACAATGATCCTTGCGTAATTGAAGTTATGATTGGTAAGAGTTTTAGTCTCCTTTTCCTGTGTTTTCCTCCTCTTTGTCGCCCCAAATATGAGAGAAAATTGTGACAGATTTTTGTCGTAGTTTTTTGTATCTTGATTGTCTCTTCTCTCTATGTTTTTCTTATCCTTATGTAGGGAGATTACCCTTTGCCAACAAGAAAACAACTTGGGCTCCAAGTGTCATAATGATGCAGGAACTTTAGTGATTCGAAGTAAATGATTGGCCTTGGTGTTAATGGTGCTTAAAGTGAAGAGTTAATGCAACTCTTCATGTCAATTTTTCTGCATACCTCAGGTATGAAAATGTAGACCCTGGGTATGGGTGACAGCGACGGCTATACCACAGGCATTAATTCTTATACCTCAGGCATGAGCTCCCCTTCTTTAAACCTTGGGTCTAGAAACTTAAACCTTGGGTTTAGACCAACTCTTGCACATAACTTTCAACTCAGAGCTAGCATATAATTCCCACTTGTAACACACTTCTTGGCACTTATTCTTGACTTCATTTCCACATCTTTCTCTTGAACTTGAACATAATCATAGCATGAATCTTTGTCTTGAACGGAAAACTTCACTTCGCGCATATTTACTTGATTTTGTCGACTTTTCTTCATCTTTTTCTCTATTTCCTTCGACATAGTTGTACCTGAACCTAAACACATCTTTTGCACCTTTTAAGCGTAAAATGTTCAAAAATACAACCAAATAACATGCATAATCATAAGAATAACGCTATAAAAACATGTTCAAAATGAGCGTTATCAAATCCCCCACACTTACACATTTCTTGCCCCCAAGCAAATCTAGCTTTTAAGAAAATCCATATGATAAAAACGAGATGCAAATCTATCCAGCACAAGTACAAGATAAGATCCATCTATTTAGGCTTATAAATGAAAAGATGAGATGTTTGACAATACCTTAATGATTCTCTTGCCTGATAACATATTAAGACACCTCACGAAAGGAATATGAAGTATGATTCACTCAACACTTATTTGTAGTGATTGGAAAATATAATATAATCAGACTCATTGCGCAGATATAATCCAAATATTACCATAGGCTTGTACAAGAAACAAAACTCAACCGACATGGCGTAAGCACCAAATGTAAACATCTAAGAGGACTTTTATTCGGGTTTAAGGTTTCAAGGGTTATATGAGACTATTGTGTCACTATCTCATGTAAAACATAATAGCTCGCTAACAACGAAGTCTCGAATTATTAAATAACGGATGGTCACTAAGGATAACCTTAGCTCGCTAACAACGCTATCTCATTCCTCAAGAAATCGGATGGTCACTACATGTCATTACACTTGATAACTTCACAAAGTCAAAAGGGGTAAGGATAAGACATGGGATATATATATATATATATATATATATATATATATATATATATATATATATATATATATATATATATATATATATATATATATATATATATATATATATATATATATATTTGGTTTTAATATTGAAAAACTTTACAAATAGCCAAAGTCTACAACCAAGTGCTACTAGCTACATCACCACTTTCCTTTGAAATTGAGATTCTTCCTTGATATCATACATTCATAGCTCATTGGCTATCCATGTCATCAAACAACGACGATGACTTATTCTTTTTTTTTCATACCAATATATAATCATGGAGTTCGCAACTTTCTTATTTTCAAGGATTCCCACATAACAACCATCTTACCAAGTAGCTAGTAACCAACCAAGACTTGACTAAGGGTAACGTTAAGGCTAAAGGTGAGAAATATTTTTATATTTTTCTGGTGTACCAAAATGAAAAGACTGGCTCGGAGGGTGAACTAATGGAATCTAGCACTAAAAATGAGTGCTAACAAATGGGTCCATGGAAGTGGTTAACTAACCAATGTGGCTAGCTAATATATCAATATGTGTAAAATGGAAGGCCATTTGGTTTAATTCCTAAGGTAGCCTCTTATCACGCGAATACATTTATATCACACGAATGTGATCTCACTACGGTCTGGTAATGATTTGCATGTACAAGTTCTAGAATAAATAAGATCACTGGCACACTCATAGCAAAAATATTAGAGCATAAAAGATATATGCTATATAAGAATAGGCTTCAAATCCTCACAATTTAGTTGAATGGGTTATGGTTGTGCTGTCAATGTTATCAATCCAAAAAAAATGGATTGCAATGCCAATCAGGACACATCTCAAATTTCGCAACTTTCATACCAATATATAATCATGGAGTTAGCAACTTTCTCATTTTCAAGGATTCTCACATAACAACCATCTTTCCAAGTAGCTAGTAACCAACCAAGACTTGACTAAGGGTAAGGTTAAGGCTAAAGGTGAGAAATATTTTTATATTTTTCTGGTGTACCAAAATGAAAAGACTGGCTCGGAGGGTGAACTAATGGAATCTAGCACTAAAAATGAGTGCTAACAAATGGGTCCATGGAAGTGGTTAACTAACCAATGTGGCTAGCTAATATATCAATATGTGTAAAATGGAAGGCCATTTGGTTTAATTCCTAAGGTAACCTCTTATCACGCGAATACATTTATATCACACGAATGTGATCTCACGACGGTCTGGTAATGATTTGCATGTACAAGTTCTAGAATAAATAAGATCACTGGCACACTCATAGCAAAAAGATTAGAGCATAAAAGATATATGCTATATAAGAATAGGCTTCAAATCCTCACAATTTAGTTGAATGGGTTATGGTTGTGCTGTCAATGTTATCAATCCAAAAAAAATGGATTGCAATGCCAATCAGGACACATCTCAAATTTTCAAAAATTACATGTTTTATTAGTGGAGTAATCTAGTTATTCTTTATCAATTATTCTCAACGTGCGAAAACAACTAGATAAAAGGGGCAAACAGTTTAAAAGTCGGCTCAAATTTATAGAAAAATTTAAAAATCTAGATCATTTCCTATTTCCTCCCCCCCCCCCCCCCACACTTAAGTTTGACATTGTCCTCAATGTTAAGAACGATAAATCATAAAAATAGGGAAATGAAACATAAGAGAAATGATATTGCCTGAGCTTAAGGAATAGGATGATTTCATTTGATTTCAAGATCAAGCATCCAAACCTGCATAATCATCAAAACAAAAACACACAAAAATGCAAAATATTTTTGTATTTTATTATTCATAATATTAAGGCCCCCACACTTATGGTGAAACCATCGGGGCATAAAAAACAAACACACGGGTTGCCTCACGAGAAGCGCTAAATTTATTAATGAGTCATCAGCCCGACTCATTCTTTCTTACTTTGGTGGTTTATCTTTAGGATTCTTTCCTAATTTCTTTGGAATATACACCACATTTCCCTTTACTATTCCTTTTCCAGTTTTATCAATATCATGCAACTTCGCGGTGTTACACGTTCTAGGAAGAACATCCCAGATGTAACCAGTTTCCGCAGCCCATTGTATTACTTTTTTATAATCGGCTGAAAAAGGTGCCATGAAGGGAATAGCAGTATATTTCTTTTTATCGAGCAGTTCAAGTGGAATTTCCTCACTTGACATTTCATTTAATTGCTCCTCATCATGGTATAGTTTAATTCGATGTCCATTAACAATGAAAGTTCCACCCTTCTTATCATATAGTTCAACATATCCGGATGGAAAACCATGTTTTACCACGAATGGACCAAACCATTTGGTTCTGAGTTTAGGAGCTTTGAATTTATACTTTGAATTGAACAAAAGAACTTTGTCTCCAACCTTGAATTCTTTACGGATTCTTAGGTTCCTATCATGATAAGCTTTTGTTCGAGCTTTGTATAATTTTGAATTTTCATATGCTTGGAGTCTCAATTCATCGAGTTCATGTAATTGTAAAAATCGTTTTTCTCCAGCGATTTTTAAATCAGGATTATATTGCCTCAATGCCCAGTAAGCACGATGTTCAATTTCAAATGGTAAATGACAATTTTTTCCATATATAAGTCTATACGGGGTTGTACCAATTGGAGTTTTATATGCGGTTCTAAATGCCCATAGAGCATCATCGAGTTTCCTTGACCAAACAGAAGGATTATCCTTAACTGTTTTTTCAAGTATTCTTTTTAAAGCTCTATTGGTGTTTTCAACTTGACCACTGGTCTGAGGATGGTATGCTGTTGAGAAACGATGGTGGACCCCATATCTTTTCATAGCTTTTTCCATTTGATGATTGCAAAAATGAGTTCCTCTATCGCTTATCAAAGCTTTTGGAATTCCGAATCGAGAGAAAAGCTTTTTCAGAAAATTCACAACTACTCGAGCATCGTTAGTGGGTAAAGCTTCTGCTTCCGCCCATTTGGAAACATAATCTATTGCAACGAGGATGTATTCGAATTTATGAGATTTAGGAAAAGGTCCCATGAAGTCAATTCCCCAAATATCAAATATTTCAGAAACTTGGATACTTTTTTGTGGCATTTCGTCTCTACGAGAAAGATTACCAGATTTTTGGCATGCATCACAATTCTGCACAAGTGTATGTGCTTCTTTAAAAATCGTTGGCCAATAAAATCCCGCATCAAAAACTTTTTTAGCGGTGGTGGATGGTCCATAATGTCCTCCGGTTGGGCCGTGATGACATTCATCAAGAATTTTTGGAGTTTTGGAACCATACACGCATCTTCTTATTATACCATCGGGGCACATTTTGAATAGATACGGTTCATCCCAAAAATAATATTTTAAGTCTGCAAAGAATTTACTACGCTCAGCATGAGATAGACCTTTTTGTAATATTCCTCCAGCTAAATAATTTGCATAATCAGCAAACCATGGAATTTCTTCATCTTCAATTCCCATAAGAGTTTCGTCGGGAAAGTAATCATCAATCTCGTTTTCACCTAATTCCTCTAAATTTGGATTTTCTAATCTAGATAAATGATCTGCCGCTACATTTTATGCGCCTTTCTTATTCTGGATTTCAATGTCAAACTCTTGAAGCAATAAAATCCATCGAATAAGACGTGGTTTTGCATCTTGTTTAGCAAACAGATATTTCAGAGCTGAATGATCGGTGAATACAATTGTTTTTGATAAAACAAGATAGGAATGAAACTTGTCGAATGCAAAAACTAGAGCTAAAAGTTCTTTTTCAGTCACTGTGTAGTTTTGTTGGGCACTATTCAAGGTTTTGCTAGCAAAATATATTGGACGAAAATGTTTACCATCTCGCTGTCCTAATACTGCTCCAACAGCATAATCACTTGCATCGCACATGAGTTCAAACGGCAACGACCAATCTGGTGAAACCATAATTGGTGCATTTGTTAGCTTGTTTTTTAATGTTTCGAATGCCTTGATGCACTCTTCATTGAAATCAAAGACTGAATCTTTTTCAAGCAATTTCTTCATTGGACGAGATATTTTTGAAAAATCTTTAATGAATCGACGGTAAAATCCCGCATGTCCCAAAAAACTTCTAACGCCTTTAACGTTAGTTGGGGGTGGTAACTTAGCAATAGCATCAATTTTTTCTTTGTCAACTTCGATCCCTTTACTCGAAATCTTGTGACCAAGGACAATTCCTTCTGTCACCATAAAATGACATTTTTCCCAATTAAGTACGAGATGAGAAGTTTTGCATCTTTCAAGCATTTTATCAAGATTGGAAAGGCACGACTCAAATGAGTCTCCAAATACTGAAAAATCATCCATGAATACTTCCATGGAGGTTTCAAGCATATCTTGAAAAATAGCAATCATGCATCTTTGAAATGTTGCTGGTGCGTTACGAAGACCAAAAGGCATACGCCTATAAGCGTATGTGCCGAACGGACACGTGAATGTGGTTTTTTCTTGATCAGCTGGATCAATTGGAATTTGAAAGTAACCAGAAAATCCATCGAGAAAGCAAAAGTATTTGTTCCCCGCAAGTCTTTCCAACATTTGATCCATGAACGGTAATGGAAAATGATCTTTTTTGGTGGCATCATTTAATTTTCTATAATCAATGCCTACCCGCCAACCAGTGATAGTTCTTGTAGGAACAAGTTCATTACGTTCATTAGTTACGACAGTTGTTCCTCCTTTCTTAGGAACACAGTGAACAGGACTCACCCATGAGCTATCCTCAATAGGATAAATAATTCCAGCGTCAAGAAGTTTGATTATTTCTTTTTTAACTACTTCCTTCATATTTGGATTGAGTCTTCGTTGTCTTTGAACAACTGGTTTAGAATCAGTTTCAAGATTTATTTTATGTTTGCAAAAGTTTGGACTTATTCTAGGAATATCAGAAGTTTTCCAAGCAAAAGCTTCTTTATGCTTTTTGAGTATAGAAACTAGTCGTTCTTTTTCATCAGGTTTAAGTTTTGAAGATATGACAACTGGAAGAAGAGAATTCTCTTCCAAAAATGCATATTCCAAATGATCAGGAAGATGTTTCAAAATTAGATCTACTGGCGGTTCTTCAATTGAGGTTGAAATTCTCATATCATTATTGAATTCTGACTCTTCAAAGTTAGTATTTTCTTCCTCCGAAATTTCTTCGGTGTCAATCTGCATAAATTCAGAAAATTCTCTATCGAGATCTTCATCACTGATTTGTCCAGATGTTTTATGAGTCGTAATTCTTTCATCAAGCAACTCATCAAATGTTTCTTCTGTTATATCATCGATAACATCAATGCTATAACAAGTGTCATCATTAGCATGAGAATACTTCATTGCTTGATTAACTGAAAAAGAAATTCTTTCATCCCCAACTCCAAGGTTGAGTTCTTTGTTTTTTACTCGAATGATAGCATCTGCAGTATTTAGGAAAGGTCTTCCTAGAATTAATGGAACTTTGCTATCTTCTTCCATCTCCAGGATCACAAAATCAACAGGAAAAACAAATTTTCCAACTTGAACAAGCATATTTTCAGCTACTCCAACAGGATACTGGATAGTATGGTTGGCTAATCGTATACTCATTCTTGTTGGTTTCAATGTTTTGATTGAAAGTTTCGCATACAACGAGTATGGCATAAGATTGATACTTTCACCAAGATCGGCTAAAGCATCACAAGTGATTGAATTTTCCAAGGTACATGGAATAAGAAAACTTCCTGGATCACCGAGTTTCTTTGGTAATTTATTTTCATTTATTGCAGAACAATCTTCATTTAAGAAAGTAGCGGAAATGTTTTCCATTTTGCTTTTATTATTAACAAGTTCTTTCAAAAACTTCCCGTAATTGGGCATTCCAGCTAGAACATCAACAAGAGGAACATTGATTTTAACTTCTTTTAGTAAATCAATGAACTTTCCATATTGTTCTTCCATTTTTTCCTTCCTCAAACGTTGAGGGTATGGAATTCTTGGTTTATATGGTTTGAGTGTTGGAGTAGGTTTATCAACTGGTGTAGAAACTGGTTCATTTTCTTTAGATTCCTCTTCCACTTCATCCCCACTATCATTTTGGACAACAGGAGTTGTTTGGGTTGGGTTAGGTGGTGGATCATAAGATAGACCACTACGAGTATATATAGCATTCACATGCTCATTTCTTGTTTGAGGTGGACGATAATTTCCAGATGATGATTGTTTTGGATTGGTTTGAGTATTACTTGGCAAGGTACCGGATGGTCTTGCAGCGAGTTGATCTGAAAGACGACCAAATTTGGTCTCAAGATCTTGGATAGAAGCTTGATGATTCTTTTGACCTTGTTCAACCTTGCTTTTAAGCATAAAGAATTGATTTTTCATGAATTCATTCGTTTGTTTTTGAGCATGCACAAATTCACGCATGGTTTTTTCAAATTCAGATTCTTCGTTTTTTGTTTCACGAGAACGATTTTCATCATGAAAAGATGTTTGACGGTTTTCATCACGAGTTTGGGAACGATTATCATCCCTTGGTGGACGTTCTTACCAATCTCGAGAATTTCTACCGTAGTAGTTTCCACGATATCCTCCTCCTCGATATCCTCCAGAAACATAATTAGCTTCTGCTTCGGGACCTCCCATGGGTTTATCATCACACTCGGATGAGGAGTGATTTCCACCACAACGAGTACATCCCTCACGAATTTCTTTAATTTCTTTTTGGATACTTTCGAATTTGGAATCAATTTTAGAGGTAAAATCTTTCATCATATCCAAGATTTTGGAATTTTCATTTGTTGCTTCCGTAAATGCAACCGTTTTTTGTTGAGGTTTAGTTTTGGCATCTTTAGACCAATCAAGCTTAAGGAGTACACAGTCTTCTAGTAAATTGTAAGCTTCATTAGGAGTCTTCTACAGGAAAATTCCTCCGGCATCAAGTATGCCTTGAGTTGCGTCATCTAGAGCATGGTAAAAGATTTGGATAATATTACCACGTGACAATCCATGCCCATGACAACTACGGAGCATGTTTTTCATTCGAAGCCAAGCTTCAACAAGATTTTCTCCTTCTTTTTGAGTAAAACTACGAATTTCACCTAAGAGTCGATCAAACATGGCTGGTGGAAAGAAACGTCCAACAAACGCTCTTCTCATTTGGTCCCAAGTTGTAATCACTCCGGGGCTTAATTCATTATACCAAATTTTCGCTTCTCCGGTGAGAGAGATGAGAAAAAGTTTAAGTCGGATTGAATTTGGATCGGTAGTTCCATAACGAAACATGTCACAAATTTCAAGGAAATCGGCAATATGTTTATGTGGATCAGATTTAACTCTACCATCAAATTGGTTGTCTTTAATCATAGAGAGATGATGACCTTTGATAGTAAAATTTTCTCCTAGATTCACGGGAATAATTGCGGCTTCGGGCGTAGGAGCTACTACCCTATTGGTACCCCACATGGGTTGATCGTCAGCCATTGGAAATGGTATTTCTTGAAAAAGATTAACGATTGGATGAATTTCGAAAAGGTTTTCAAATGGTGGATTTTTGGTTCTTGGTTTTCTTTGATCGGGTGGAATAAATGGAGTTTTCTTTTTATGAAATAAACGTTCGGGATTAGACAATGGTGAACTTAATTCTTCGTTAGAAGAACGAGTGGTCCTACACGAGAAAAACGAGCCTATCGAAAAGGATTTAAAAACTAATTTTTTTTTATATGGTCAGGCCGGCGGTATGGAATTACTGGCCGACGGTTTGGTCGAATTCGAAAAGAAAATTTTAGACAGAAAGATTATACCGCCCGGTTTTGATTTATACTGGCGGTTTTGGACTTAGAAAATTTTTTTATATATATTTTTTACGTGATACCGGCGGTTTGGAGTTTTTAGCCGACGGTTTGGTCGAACAGTAAGATTATACCGCCCGGTTTTGATTTATACCGGCGGTATGGGAGAAAAATTTAGAAAGAATTTTTTTTTTTTTTTTTTTTAGAGAGAACCTAAAGAATACGCTAAAGAGCAACAATACTAGTAAGATTAAAACTAATGAATTATAAGCAAAAACTCACTCAAACGAGATTCAAATCCCTGGCAGCGGCGCCAAAAACTTGATGTGTTTCAAGGGATACACCCGTTAGGAGTCCAAGTTTTAAAATTTTTAACACGATTTACCAATGATTCAAACGAAACACATACGAGCAAGTATACTCGTCCGTATGTAGTAAGAGATAATTGAGGTAAGCCGAGGTCGTTCACTAGGATTTGTTTTGTTTATGTGATGTGAATTTTTGTAAATAAATAGCAATCCAACTAAGCAATTCTAATTAGCAAGCAAATAAAGATGATGAAAATTCAATAATTAAAAGACTACACTTGCCTCCCTACGAAAATTCAGGAAAAAATGTTGGAACCTCATGGCTCCTTTGACATGATTATGACATTGGTTCCACTTTATTATGATCAACAAATTAGATGGTGTTCTAATTCGATTGGTGGTGTACTAACTATATTGTTTCAAATACTTTCAATCCTCGTCAAGATTTAGGGATTATAAAAACAATATTTAAGAATTGATCAATCCAAGATTAACACAACTCAATTACCTGATTCACTTTCGTTTCACAAATAATTGACAACCACACTATTTAGCTTTCCAAGTTAAATTAAGTTTCTTATGAAATGGTCAATACATAAGGTAAATCCCTCATAGACAAAGGTTTACAACTAACTTACTAACAATGTCTTTTTCAACCCAATACATCATTAGAAATTACCCAAACTTAATAACTCTTTGGTGGAGAAAACTTAAGATAGCACAACTCGTTCTTAGTGTTAACTTTTCTTTTCTGTTAGAACCAATAAGTCATAATCAATCAAATGAATAATAAATCAAACATCATCTAGGCAAGTGCATAAGGCACTTAGCCACTCATGGTAAACAAAGTAATAACCATAAGAAATTGATCAATAGTAAACATGATTGAATAGTCTTACAAAATGTTGTAATGATGATTACAAGTAATGAAGAACACTTGTGAAATGATCAACAATGATCCTTGCGTAATTGAAGTTATGATTGGTAAGAGTTTTAGTCTCCTTTTCCCGCGTTTTCCTCCTCTTTGTCGCCCCAAATATGAGAGAAAATTGTGACAGATTTTTGTTGTAGTTTTTTGTATCTTGATTGTCTCTTCTCTCTATGTTTTTCTTATCCTTATGTAGGGAGATTACCCTTTGCCAACAAGAAAACAACTTGGGCTCCAAGTGTCATAATGATGCAGGAACTTTAGTGATTAGAAGTAAATGATTGGCCTTGGTGTTAATGGTGCTTAAAGTGAAGAGTTAATGCAACTCTTCATGTCAATTTTTCTGCATACCTCAGGTATGAAAATGTAGACCCTGGGTATGGGTGACAGCGACGGCTATACCTCTGGCATGAATTCTTATACCTCAGGCATGAGCTCCCCTTCTTTAAACCTTGGGTTTAGACCAACTCTTGCACATAACTTTCAACTCAGAGCTAGCATATAATTCCCACTTGTAACACACTTCTTGGCACTTATTCTTGACTTCATTTCCACATCTTTCTCTTGAACTTGAACATAATCATAGCATGAATCTTTGTCTTGAACGGAAAACTTCACTTCGCGCATATTTACTTGATTTTATCGACTTTTCTTCATCTTTTTCTCTATTTCCTTCGACATAGTTGTACCTGAACCTAAACACATCTTTTGCACCTTTTAAGCGTAAAATGTTCATAAATACAACCAAATAACATGCATAATCATAAGAATAACGCTATAAAAACATGTTCAAAATGAGCGTTATCAGTTACAAATAGGTTTTATCATACTTTGATTTTTAAACTGTTTTTTATGGTAATTATAGTCAACCTGCAAATGATCAAAACTTCCACACACATAACAGGCTTTATTAAACATCTGAAAATTACTTCCTAGTTTTTGTGACTTCATATTATTCCAGTTTCTTTGATTGCATCTAGGACTGTGAGTGTGTTGCCTAGGTTGCTCAACATTTTTAACAGTTTTCCTAGCAGTGTTAGATTTAACAAACTCTTGTTGAACATTACTAGGCCTAACTATTTTCTTTTCAACTTTAGGTTGAGACACATCTTGTTCCTCATCATCAGACACCCAATCTTCAATAATTAAGGCATCATCATTCTTCCTGTCTAGCTTATACTCTACTTCACTAGACTTAGCTTGACTTTTCTCAACTACAGGCTCGTTAATAAACTCATCTAAACCAGTAAAAGACAAGTCAGGTGTTGGAGGCATAAACTTTCATGTGATGGGAGGTGGAACTGTATTGTAGCCAACACCTTTCAAGCAATTATCAACTATATGATTCTCTATGATCTTGTTTACACTTTTTGATGCATATTCAAGTTTATCTACAGTCAGTTGAATGCCATCTTTTTCTTTTTGAGCTATCTCAAGCTTCTTCCTAAGCTCTCTAATAGTTATTTCTCCTACATAAAGTTCACCTTTTAAGAAATTAATCTTTTCCACATAAGTAGACTCATTTGCCTTATAAAATCCAAGTCTTTCTTCTACTGACTTTAAACCTGTCTTATAGCCTAGAACCATTAACTCTGATTGCTTAAAATCTTTTAACAGATTATCATATTGAGATTTAAGAGTTTCAATAGTTTCCAAGCAAGATTTTGAACAAGTAGAATCATTGGATACCTCTGAGTCAGAACTTGAAGATTAGAAAGCCATGAGTGCATAATTAGGCCATTCCTCTGCCTGATCACTCCAGTCATACCCACCAAGACCATTACATGACACCAAAGTTGTGGAATTAGATAATTCCACATGCACACTCCTTCTTGAGCTTTCCTTGTTCCTGTTGTCTTGATTTCTTGGAGATCTGCACTTTCTAGCAAAATGTCCCTTCTTGTGGCAGTTGTAACACTCCACTTTTGACTTATCAAAACCAATGTTGTCATTGCTATTAATTGTTAGCTTCCTTCCTGTATTCTTCAAGAATCTTCTAGCCCTCATATTCAACATGGCCATTTGCCATCTCAAATCCATCTCTTCAATGTCATCTGGATGGATTTGTTGTAAGTCCTCATGTGCAAGTTAAGGACTATTAGGTTGACTAGCAAGGAATGCACAAATAACAACATCACTCAAGTTATCAGTATTAGCAGCGTTAACTTGAGTGCTAGCAGTAGAAACTCCGTAAGCAGCATTAACTTCTCCATTGGTGCTGCTAGTGTTGTTATTTGAAGAGGACACAAAAGCCATATTCTGTGTGCTTGAACTTGAGCTAGGCATCCCTTTGACTTCTGGTTCATACACCTTGAGATTATTGTAGAGATCATCCATGCTCATAGTATCCACATCATCTTTATTCCTCCACACAACAGCATGTGTGTTCCATTTAGGTGACAAACATCTCAGTAGCTTTTGATTAACATCTTCTTGTGAAAACTTTTCACCCAAAAGCTCCAACTGACTCACAAGCTTTTGAAGCCTGTCAAAAGTTTGATCAAGCATCTCAGAGCTTGGTGTAGAGAAGTTTTCATATTGTTGCTTTAAGATATTCTTCTTGGTCTTCCTTGTAGCATCACTCCCACCAAATCTCTTTTCTACAACTTCTAGCAGCGACTTAGCATCTTTGATAGAGTTAAACTTTAACTGATGTTCATTGGTAGTGCCCATCATTAAAGTACTTCTTGCTTTCACCTCCAATCTTCTCTGAGCCTTATCTTCAGCAGTTATAATAGGCAACACTGTCACAACACCTTCTGCAGTTTTTGTTATTTTTGGCAAGGTGTTACCATTCTCTATGACTTCCCATAGTGAATAGTCGATCATCTGGATGTATTACTCAATTCTCATCCTCCATATCTCAAACTCACCAGGTTTGAGCATGGGAACCTTGGATGCAGCCATCATGTGTGCAGAATCTTGATCCATGTCTTCTACTAATATCTTGTGTATATTGACATATTCTTCTTTATCATAGCTTCTAGATCACAAGCTCTGATACCACTTGCTTATCCCAGTTGAGCACTTGATCGAATTCCTTAGCTTGTTTAAGGTTTAGTTATATTAGATAAATCTAACACAACCATGATAGAAACTGTGTTTTGAGTGTATTAAAGATTATGCGGAATCTAATATTTAATATTAAGAAGAATTCTAATGTAACAGTAACACGATGAACAAACAGTTTAACAAACAATAAGCCTCAATATTATTAATGAATAATACGAATACTCTTCACAGTATTAGGGTTACAAAACCTTGAAGCTATAACTCTATGACAATCGTACGTATCTAACTCTATGCCCTAGTACCTCCTTATATACACCAAGGAGTCCTAGTCGGCTTACAATTCTTTCTCTCCAAGAAAAATCTTTTCTAAATCTTTTCTATAATTATCTAAATATATCACACAACTTTACAATGTATATCTCATAAGCAGTAGTAACTAAAACGCCTAACAGTAGTAACTTTACTCTGGCCGCATTAACTTTGTCAACAGTCTTAACTTTGTACTAACATTAGTAACTTTATTCTAGCAGCAGTAACATAGAATATTTTCCTTGAAGTTCTTCAACAGCATTAACTTGCACTAGCAGTTGTAACTTTAACACCAGCTGTTGTAAACACTTAGCATATTCTTCATTGAAGTTCAAGAGCAGTCTTAAATCAATAAAGCAGCAGTAATCAAATATGAGCAGCGGTGACAACAAGAAGGCTTTTAATACCAACACGATTTGAGGCAATAATTGATCATATTTATATGATTTTTGGCTTAAATGATCCCTAAAAAAGATACCAAATAAATCCTTATCAATTGGGTTTATTGTGCATGCATACAAATTGTGAAAAGCGTTTGTTAAATTTATTAATGCAAGTAAGTAAAAATGTGAACGTAATAGAAATAAAAATGTGAACTGTAATAGTAGCAATGTATTGAAAATATGTAGACTAAAATTTAGTCCGTAGTCGATGTGCAGAGAATATTGTTACTTGATTTACCCGACTAATTAAATAATTATACGTAAACGTAAATGCGTAAACTTTCAAAATAAATAAATTTTGATTTTGAGGTTGCGTAAGGATCTGAAAATTGCGGTTTGTTATAGTTATCGTTTGTGGCATGTCACAAACGAGTTTGTGGTCGTTCAAGCGTCGCTTGAGATTAATGTGGTATTTCAGCCACATTCTATTATACTTAAATTTTCTGTGATTAACATAATTACCGGTGTAAACTTTTACCAAAAATAAATAAATAAATAAAATAATAAAAAAAAATTGAAACATAAACTTTAAAACGGTAAAAACTATTCAAACCCCTCATAGTTTTCAAAAAATGCTTCTCTTTCGTATATTGTATATTTTATAAGTTTACTGATTTGTGTAATTACAATATGGGCAAATCGCATAAAAATGTACTCAACTATACACAATTTCAATTTAAGGTACTCTACTTTTTTTGCCCAATTTAATGTACTCAATTTTTTTTTTGTTTGCAAATGTAGACAATCAATAGGTTAGCAGGTCATCTTATACCAGTTAACAGGTCACCATCTTCTCCACATAATTTTCCGGCGACCCATTTTTCCAGCAACAAATCTTTCCGACGTTGATACTCCAAATTGAATAAATTTTGGGTCGCTGATACTCCACTGCTACTTCCATATTTGCAGGTTCTTAAATATTTAAAAGTATTTAAAACCACGACAAACTAAAGCTTCTTTATACAGACTTTATAGTATGGGTGGCCGGAAAATCAGTTCGAAGAAGAAGGTAACCTGCTAACCTATTGATTGTCTACATTTGCATCCAAAAAAAAGTTTACATTAAATTGGGAAAAATAAAGTTGAGTACATTAAATTGAAATCGGGTATAAGTTTAGTACACTTTTAGGCTATTTGCCCTTACAATATTGTAATTGTATATATCACTTTAAATTCAATTAATCTCAATATGTAATTTACAGAATACTAGTCAATAGGGATCAAATTGCGTATCATTAAATTATCAATATTTTTTTGTCATATTATAAATTGAAATTGGCATCTGGTGTTTTGATATCTGCATGTGTATCAAAAGGATCGAGATGTGTTTTGACAGATTCATGCTTTCTAAAAAATATCAATAAACTATTAATTGTGTATCAATTTATTTTGCATTATAATAAGGGATATGTTAATAACTGGTTATTAATGAATTATTTGTCTGTCAATCTGTCATATGATATAAAAAAAAAAAAAAAAATAGGAGTAAATGTCATAAATTATCCCTGTAGTTTACCGGATATAACGAAAATGGTCCCTGAACTTTTTCCCCCGGATCCTCTTCCTGTGATTTTGACCCGTAACAGGTTTGGTCCCTTGACCACATTTTCTGTTAGTTTGACCGTCAATGATGGTTGAAATGACACTAATAATAGTGGTATTAATAATCATGTAAAACATGTGTCACGAAAATATAATAGCATTAATTTTCGTATTAACCAGGCGCTAATATATACTCCCTCCGTCTTAAAATATAGGTCCAATTTAACTTAGTAAACAACCCCTTAGTCGGCAATTCGGCATAAGCAAGTCCAGTTCATTAACCTTGTTAAATTATATCCGAGTGTGCAATAGTCAATTAAATAGTTTTCATTTAGTTTTAATATTATTGTGCTATCTTTACTAACAGATATTAGTTTCAGTTATTTTAACTTACAAACCAAGGGATCGGAGTTGTTTCACAGCATATATAATAACAATTGGCTTGTAAAAAAAAGCTGGTAACAAAATGTCCCTTCTTGTGGCAGTTGTAACACTCCACTTTGGACTTATCAAAACCAATGCTGTCATTGCTATTAACTGTTAGCTTCCTTCCTGTATTCTTCAAGAATCTTCTAGCCCTCATAGTCAACATGGCCATTTGCCATCTCAAATCCATCTCTTCAATGTTATCTGGATGGATTTGTTTTAAGTTCTCATGTGCAAGTTAAGGACTATTATGTTGACTAGCAAGGAATGCACAAATAACAGCATCACTCAAGTTATCAGTATTAGCAGTGTTAACTTGAGTGCTAGCAGTAGAAACTCCGTAAGCAGCATTAACTTCTCCATTGGTGCTGCTAGTGTTGTTATTTGAAGAGGACACAAAAGCCATATTCTGTGTGCTTGAACTTGAGCTAGGCATCCCTTTGACTTCTGGTTCATACACCTTGAGATTATTGTAGAGATCATTCATGCTCATAGTATCCAGATCATCTTTATTCCTCCACACAACAGCATGTGTGTTCCATTTAGGTGACAAACTTCTCAGTAGCTTTTGATTAACATCTTCTTGTGAAAACTTTTCACCCAAAAGCTCCAACTAACTCACAAGCTTTTGAAGCCTGTCAAAAGTTTGATCAAGCATCTCAGAGCTTGGTGTAGAGAAGTTTTCATATTGTTTGCTTTAAGAGATTCTTCTTGGTCTTCCTTGTAGCATCACTCCCACCAAATCTCTTTTCTACAGCTTCTAGCAGCGACTTAGCATCTTTGATAGAGTTAAACTTTAACTGATGTTCATTGGGAATGCCCATCATTAAAGTACTTCTTGCTTTCACCTCCAGTCTTCTCTGAGCCTTATCTTCAGCAGTTATAATAGGCAACACTGTCACAACACCTTCTGCAGTTTTTGTTATTTTTGGCAAGGTGTTACCATTCTCTATGACTTCCCATAGTGAATAGTCGATCATCTGGATGTATTACACAATTCTCATCCTCCATATCTCAAACTCACCAGGTTTGAGCATGGGAACCTTGGATGCAGCCATCATGTGTGCAGAATCTTGATCCATGTCTTCTACTAATATCTTGTGTATATTGACAGATTCTTCTTTATCACAGCTTCTAGATCACAAGCTCTGATACCACTTGTTTATCCCAGTTGAACAATTGATCGAATTCCTTAGCTTGTTTAAGGTTTAGTTATATTAGATAAATCTAACACAACCATGATAGAAACTGTGTTTTGAGTGTATTAAAGATTATGCGGAATCTAATCTTTAATATTAAGAAGAATTCTAATGTAACAGTAACACGATGAACAAACAGTTTAACAAACAATAAGCCTCAATATTATTAATGAATAATACGAATACTCTTCACAGTATTAGGGTTACAAAACCTTGAAGCTATAACTCTATGACAATCGTACGTATCTAACTCTATGCCCTAGTAACTCCTTATATACACCAAGGAGTCCTAGTCGGCTTACAATTCTTTCTCTCCAAGAAAAATCTTTTCTAAATCTTTTCTATAATTATCTAAATATATCACACAACTTTACAATGTATATCTCATAAGCAGTAGTAACTAAAACGCCTAACAGTAGTAACTTTACTCTGGCTGCATTAACTTTGTCAACAGTCTTAACTTTGTACTAACAGTAGTAACTTTATTCTAGCAGTAGTAACATAGAATATTTTCCTTGAAGTTCTTCAACAGCATTAACTTGCACTAGCAGTTGTAACTTTAACACCAGCAGTTGTAAACACTTAGCATATTCTTCATTGAAGTTCAAGAGCAGTCTTAAATCAATAAAGCATTAGTAATCAAATATGAGCAGCAGTGACAACAAGAAGGCTTTTAATACCAACACGATTTGAGGCAATATTTGATCATATTTATATGATTTTAGGCTTAAATGATCCCTTAAAAAGATACCAAATAAATCCTTATCAATTGGGTACATTGTGCATGCATACAAATTGTGAAAAGCTTTTGTTAAATTTATTAATGCAAGTAAGTAAAAATGTGAACGTAATAGAAATAAAAATGTGAACTGTAACAGTAGCATTGTATTGAAAATATGTAGACTAAAATTTACTCCGTAGTCGATGTGCAGAGAATATTGTTACTTGATTTACCCGACTAATTAAATAATTATACGTAAACGTAAATGCGTAAACTTCCAAAATAAATAAATTTTGATTTTGAGGTTGCGTAAGGATCTGGAAATTGCGGTTTGTTATAGTTATCGTTTGTGGCATGTCACAAACGAGTTTGTGGTCGTTCAAGCGTCGCTTGAGATTAATGTGGTATTTCAGCCACATTCTATTATACTTAAATTTTCTGTGATTAACATAATTACCGGTGTAAACTTTTACCAAAAATAAAAAATAAATAAATAAATAAATAATAAAAAATAGAAAATAAAAAAAATTTGAAACATAAACTTTAAAACGGTAAAAACTATTCAAACCCTCATAGTTTTCAAAAAATGCTTCTCTTTTGTATATTGTATATTTTATAAGTTTACTGATTTGTGTAATTACAATATGGGCAAATCGCATAAAAATGTACTCAACTATACACAATTTCAATTTAAGGTACTCTACTTTTTTTCTATGTTGCACGGGAACTGGTACGGGAACGAGAAACGGCTACGGGTACGGGAACGGCAAACGGCAAAACTCAAAAAATCAAGAAACGGGTACGGCACGGGTACGGCAATAAATACATAAAAAAATATATATATATATATTATAGATAATGTACCACAAACCCCCAAAAAAAATATATATATTTTATATACATATTTTATAAACTTTAATTAATTTTTTTATTTTATTTAATATTTTTGAATTATATATTTTATATAAATGTTGTAAAATTTACATTTAATTAACATAAAAACTTTTAATTGGCCTATTTCTAATTGTAAATAAGCCCAATAAAAACAAATCCAGCCTTTTAGGGTTAATAACTACTACCCCATATAACTTCTCTCTCCTTTTATTCTTTACTTCTAACAGCCACCCACCTTTCATCTTCTTCTTTACTGCCACCCACCTTCTAACACACAGATCCACCACCAGATCCACCGGAAAATTTAAAAAAACGTCCCCAGATTTAGAAACGTACAAGAAACGTCCGTTGACTTTTTCGAAGCGGTCAAGGAACGTCCCCAAATTTTTGGAAACGGCCAAGAAACGTTTCGCAGGCGTTTCCGTAGGCGTTTCCGTCCCCTGCGCGTTTCCGGTACGTGGTACGATGCCTTCTAGGCGTTTCCGTGCATCAGAGTACTCTACTTTTTTTACCCAATTTAATGTACTCAATTTTTTTTTTTGGTTGCAAATGTAGACAATCAATAGGTTAGCAGGTCATCTTATACCAGTTAACAGGTCACCATCTTCTCCACATAATTTTCCGGCGACCCATATTTCCAGCAACAAATCTTTCCGACGTTGATACTCCAAATTGAATAAATTTTGGGTCGTTGATACTCCACTGCTACTTCCATATTTGCAGGTTCTTAAATATTTAAAAGTATTTAAAACCACGACAAACTAAAGCTTCTTTATACAGACTTTATAGTATGGGTGGCCGGAAAATCAGTTCGAAGAAGAAGGTAACCTGCTAACCTATTGATTGTCTACATTTGCATCCAAAAAAAAGTTTACATTAAATTGGGAAAAATAAAGTTGAGTACATTAAATTGAAATCGGGTATAAGTTTAGTACACTTTTATGCGATTTGCCCTTACAATATTGTAATTGTATATATCACTTTAAATTCAATTAATCTCAATATGTAATTTACAGAATACTAGTCAATAGGGATCAAATTGTGTATCATTAAATTATCAATATTTTTTTGTCATATTATAAATTGAAATTGGCATCTGGTGTTTTGATATCTGCATGTGTATCAAAAGGATCGAGATGTGTTTTGACAGATTCATGCTTTCTAAAAAATATCAATAAACTATTAATTGTGTATCAATTTATTTTGCATTATAATAAGGGATATGTTAATAACTGGTTATTAATGAATTATTTGTCTGTCAATCTGTCATATGATATAAAAAAAAAAAAAAAAAAAAAAAGAGTAAATGTCATAAATTGTCCCTGTAGTTTACAGCGTATAACGAAAATGGTCCCTGAACTTTTTTTCCCGGATCGGTTTTGACCCGTAACAGGTTTGGTCCCTTGACCACATTTTCTGTTAGTTTGACCGTCAATGATGGTTGAAATGACACTAATAATAGTGGTATTAATAATCATGTAAAACATGTGTCACGAAAATATAATAGCATTAATTTTCGTATTAACCAGGCGCTAATATATACTCCCTCCGTCTCAAAATATAGGTCCAATTTAACTTAGTAAACAACCCCTTAGTCGGCAATTCGGCATAAGCAAGTCCAGTTCATTAACCTTGTTAAATTATATCCGAGTGTGCAATTGTCAGTTAAATAGTTTTCGTTTAGTTTTAATATTATTGTGCTATCTTTACTAACAGATATTAGTTTCAGTTATTTTAACTTACAAACCAAGGGATCGGAGTTGTTTCACAGCATATATAATATCAATTGGCTTGTAAAAAAAGCAATAAAATATGTTTTTCGTATTATTTTAATTTTAGTCAACGACAGATTTGTAACATGGAAGATGCTCATTGTTGTTCACCATATAAGAAAAATGATTCAATTGTTTAAACATATGGACCAAAATCTAAAAAAGCTATGCCAACTCGATTGAAGGTGGCTGTCATTGGGGCCGGACTATGTGGGTTGATCGCCGCCCGGGAGCTTGAAAGAGAATCCCATGAAGTGGTGGTTCTAGAAAAATCACACCGATTGGGTGGTGTTTGGGTCTATGATCCAAGGACCGAGTCAGATTTACTAGGAATTGATCCAGATAGAGAAATTATTCATGCTACAATATACAAATCATTACGCACGAATAGTCCACGTCAAATAATGGGATTTTCGGATTATATGTTTGAAGGGAAAGAATACGGTGATCCAAGGATGTTTCCTGGGCATGAAGAGTTTCTACGGTATTTGGAAGATTTTGCTGAGAAATTTGGAGTAACGAAACTCATAAGGTTCAATTTAGAAGTGACTAGAGTTGAATTACTTGACTCGGGGAACGAGTTTGTTGTCGAGTGGAAGATGAATGGTTCGAGTTGTACTTCTAGCTCAACCTTCACTGAGGTGTTTGACGCAGTAGTTGTTTGTAATGGTCACAACAGTCAACCTAGAGTGGCTATGGACATTCCAGGAATCCGTGAATGGCCAAACAAGCAATTGCATGCTCATAACTATCGAGTTCCCGAACCATTTCAAGATCAGGTTTGTTAATTTCTCAATTCTCCTATTACATATTTGATTCATTTACCCAAAATTTAGTGATGTTTAATTATATATTTGAGCAATTAACGATATTTCACAGGTAGTAGTCATCGGCAACGAGTCAAGTGCTTATGACATATCAAGAGAATTAGCCACTGTTGCCAAAGAAGTTCACTTGTCGTCAAGATCGCCAAATGTTAAGGTCTCAAAACTGGAAAAATACGATAATATATGGCAGCACTCCAAGGTACATGTTACTTGTAGTGAAAGAAGAAACTAATTTAGTAGATGATATGTTTGGCGCGGAGCTTTTTAGAGCTTTTTGGGGCGATTAGTGGTGGGCAATGAGCTTTTTGATTTTTATTGTTCGTTTGGCGAAGGAGCAGTGAGCTTCGCGATTTTTTAGGAATGCTCATTTTTCCAATGCTTCTTTAAGAAGCTGTGAGCGGTGAGCAGTGGTTACTGCTCACCGCTCACTGCTACTGCTCACTGCTACTTTTACCAAACACACCCCTTATATATTTTTAAATTTTTATAGATAGATCGTGTTTACAAAGATGGCATTGTTAAGTTTCAAGATGAAGTCCCTATTAAAGCAGACGCAATAATTCATTGTACAGGGTAAGAACAACAACTAACATTCTATCATTTATGTATTTATTTTGGAGGTGGCAAACGGGCGGGTTGGGTCATGGTCAATCGGGTCAAGTGGGTCATAGGTTGGGACTCAAATGGGTCAGGAGTTGAACGGGTCGGGAGGGGTTGGCTTGGTACTTTTTACCATTTTTTCGTTTCTTTGGATGACACATTGTGATTGCCAGTGCTATACTTCAAGGTCATCATTTTATGTTAATGTGTTATGCAGGTACGAGTACCATATTCCATTTCTTAAAACTATTGACATTGTAAGTGTTGATGACAAGCGTGTTGCACCTACTTATGGGAATGTTTTCCCTCCGCAACTTGCCCCAAGACTGTCTTTCGTAGGTTTATTTCACATGGTCAGTTCATTGTGCTTGTTGATTTAATATTGTGTTCCACAAACAAATGTTTAACTAGAATAGTTAATAATTAGATAAATATTGGACCATGATGGTGTAACATTATTAGGGTATGACATTCCTTCCAGCCGAATTGCAGTCTACGTGGATTGCTCGAGCATTATCCGGGAAGGTTTCATTGCCTTCAGAAAAAGAAATGTTGCTTGACGTCGAACAAGTTTATAGGCAAATGGAAGAGAAGGGGATCCCCAAGAGTTACACTCATTCTCTTAGTCATAACGTAAATTTTCGGGTTTCATTTCATATTTAGACGCAGATAAGCTATAATTTTTTCTTTGTACCCTTGTGTATGTACTCATTTTGTTTTGTCAATCATTTTACAGATGGATTACTTGGATTGGCTATCAGATCAATTAGGAATTACACTACCTCCGCAAAAGTTAAAAGACTTTTATGCCCGTTTTATAGAACGTTATCTTCATGGTCATGAAGGGTTCCGTGAAACATTTGAAAAGGACTTACTAGTCAATGATGAGTTGTAAATCATTTTTTTAGAGATTTATTCTAGTAATTCATTTTGCAGGAACTCTGAAACTATAAATTTGTTCAATGTTGCTATAATATACCATATTGCCATTACATTGATGTTTTAAGTTCGTGAACAAGCTCTGTGAAAGACCAACACGTAGACACCAATAGTGCATCCATGAAGGTTATAAAGCTATTGCAATGTTGAACAAAGCCAGACCCGGCAATCTTGACCTGTTTTAGCATTATAGCTTCACTTCCGACTTTCATGTCCTTCCCAACCGACTTTCCCGCCACCGTTGGTTCTTAGCAAACACATGGAGCTGGATAACCGGGTCTGTTAGTGGGTCTGTCAGGTAGGATTGTTAGTGGGTTTATTTGTGTTAGTATAGTATTTGTATTGTTTGAGCCCAAGCCCATGTGTTAGGATTAGCCTATATATAATGTAGGGACTTATATAACATTCGACAATTTCAATAATCTAAACTGTTAGTTTTAATAGAAAGTGATGGTCATTTACATATTTATAACTTTTTAATGTGTCGTATAATATATCATAGAATACACAATGGGCTCATGGATTGGGCTAAGCTAATAGGTTAATATTTATGTTAAGCTAGTCCTTAAGAGTCATCGTAATCCGAGTCCAATCAAAGTCCAAACCAAGCCTATGGAAAGCCCATATGGTTCGTATGTATGGAACTATAAAAGACACCACACACCTCATTTGTGTGGTGTGCTTGAGTGTGTATGTATGTGTTTTATTTAATAAAATTCTCTCTTCATCTCACTACTTTCTCTCTCTACACTTTCTCTTTTGCCTAATGCCACCTATATACTCTTGTACCACCATCGTTGATCAATATTGTGTGATAAAGTTTACTAGATCTAAGATCCTACAAGTGGTATCAATCGCCTAACAAGGATTTAGGAGTGTTTGTGTGTCCTTTTTTTGGTTAAAGTTTTTGCAAAAGTTGCGTTTTTTCATTATAAAAACATTAGCTTTTCTTCCAAAATCTTTGCTTTTTACGTTTTCTAGGTTAAATTTGTTATCTTTCTTATCGTTCTACTACTTATTAGTGAGTTTTGGCCACAAAAAAAAAATCGCATCAAAAACATCAAAAAACTAGTTTCGTATCGATTTAGAAAGTTTTGGCTACTTCTCGAATTTCTTCAAATTTGGTTATAAACGTTAAAGGTCTCAACTTTATTGTTATTTAAGTGTTTTTGAAGGTTTTTGGTCGATAGAAACTGTTTAGAAGTTTGTTTTTAGTCGTAATATTGAACCATAAAAAATCAGTTCGTCCATCGGAATTGCATTTTTAAAGGTTTATCGGAATTGCATTTTTAAGGGTTCATTGGAATTGATTCATCGAAAATGGGTTAATAGGAATTGTAGCTTAAGGGTTCATCGCAATTGGTTGTCGAAATTAATCAAGGACAAGTTTACTTCACGATCCAACGATTACTCAGTATTCCTTTACTTTTATAAGTTTGTGGAATACTTCGACTAAGGAAAAATCTTATAATTTGTACAAATTAGATAGATATTATCGCAATTGCCTAAGGGTTCATCAAAATTGCATTGCTCATGGAAATTGCATTTTTCATCGAAATTGCATTTTTCATCGGAATTGCATTTTTCATCGGAATTGCATTTTCACCGAAATTGGACGAAAGTCATCGGTATTGAACCAAATCCATCGGAATTGGTCCAAAGTCATCGGAATTGAACCAAAGCCATCGGAATTGGACTAAAGTCATCGGAATTGAACCAAAGCCATCGGAATTGGACCAAATTCATCAGAATTGAACCAAAGTCATCGGAATTGAACCTTCAAAGTTGAATTTTTACGACAAAACTTCAAACGGCCATAACTTTTGAACCGTAACTCCATTTTCAGCGAAACACCTGTCAAAATGACCGGAACAGCCTGAATATTGTGACGTTACCCCACTATGTCAGGTAACGAAACTTTTGAAGCCTGAAATCACTCTGGAAAAGAAGTTATCGACGATTTTAAGTTTTAAGACCAAAATTTCACTACAACAACTGAATTTAACTTTCACCAAACACAACTCCTATATTGTTGCACCGATCCAACATCAACTTTATCATACATAACTTCATCAATGGCAACTCAGCAAGACATCCATGCAGCCGGTGCTGAAAACCGTCCTCCTATGCTTGAAAAAGGTGGGTATCTTCCATGGACAAGCCGCATGCTTCGTTACATCAAAACCAAGCCTGATGGTAAACTTCTGCTCCAATCTATTAAGAATGGACCCTTCAAGCCTCGACAAATTCAAGACCCTAGAGATCCAAATGGAACACCTCCTGTTCTACCATTCTTTCGTGAACAAACAGAAGCAGAATACATAGAAGAAGAGAAGAAGCAGATCGACACTGATGAGATGGCAATGCAGTTAATCCAACTAGGATTTCCACGAGAGATCTTTGCTACTATCGACAACTGTGAAACTGCCTATGACATGTGGGAACGAGTTAGAAGGCTATGTCATGGAACAGAAATTGGGCAACAAGATGTAGAAAACAAGCTACTAACTGAATGGGAGAAGTTTACATCCACTCCTAGAGAATCCATTGGATCCTACTATACCAGGTTCTGCACTTTAATGAATGAGCTAATCAGAAACAAATTGACACCAAGACCAATTGCAAGCAACATCAAGTTCATCAACAATCTTCAAGAAGAATGGGGACGATATGTCACTATTGTCAACCAAACCAAGGATCTACATCAGGTGAACTATGATCAGCTCTACGATTTTCTGAAGCAAAACCAAGCTGAGGCCAATGAAATTAGGAAAGAAAGATTGGCAAAGAATCATGATCCTCTTGCATTCATTGCTCAAACACCAACACCTTTACCAGTGAACACACAACATCAACAATCACCATCTTCCACTCACAACTACATTCAACAACAATACATTCCACAACAACAAATTGCTGTAGTCCTACCACAACAATTCTACCCACAACAACAACATGTTATTCAACAATAACAATATCCACAATTCCAATAACCAGTTCACTGACAATGATGAGTCTACTGTTGCTTTGACACAAGCATTTGCTTATTTAAAAAAGGCATTCCAAGGACGTTATTCTACACCAACCAACAACAACCAAAGGATTTCATCGAATACTCGCAACAGGCAGATTGCACAGCCGATTTTCAATATGGGTCAAGGAGGACAAATGGTTGGAGTTATTGGGAATCAGTAGGGATATGCTACTAGATTTCAGATGGTTAATCAGAATATGAAGAATGCAGGGCAGTATGCAGGAAATCAGTTGGGTTAGTATGCAGGGAATCAGATGGGTTAATTTGTTGGAAATTAGAGGGGTCAGAATGTTGAGAATCAGACAGTGGGTAATCAGATTGGGAATGTTGCAGCTCTAGTTGCTGGGAATGATGGAAATATGAATCAGGGAAATCCGATAAAGTGTTTCAACTATCAGGGTGTAGGTCATATGGCAAGTGACTGTTCTACTAAGCCGAAAAAGAAAGATCCAACTTATCTGCAGAAAGAATTGCTATTGGCACATAAGGAAGAAGCAGGGTTTCCATTGAATGCTGAGGAAAACGATTTTATGGCTCTCATGGATGACATGAAAGACCGAGAGGACATCGATGCAAACTGCATGCTTATGGCAAATCTTCAGGAGGCTAAGTACGACACGGATTCTGACACACCTCCTGTTTATGACACCAATGCAGTATCTGAGGTACCATTATTCAATACATGCCACAATAATGATATATTTGATATGTCTCTTTATGAGGAACAACATTCTAAGACTCCAGCACCCACTTATGATACTTACCTGGACACGCCGAGTAGTAGCAATATTGATTCGGCAACTCCAGATATGAATCATAGTGGAGGCATAGTTTCACAGCATGCTGAACATGATGAGGAAACACGCGCTCTCTTTGAATCATTATTGAATAATTGTACCATTGAAATTGAGAAAGTAAAAAAGGTCAATCGCGATGTTAAGGCCGCGAATGAGATGATGACCGCTGAGCTTGAGAGGTATAAGGAAAACGAAAAAGCTTTTGAGTTTCACAAAAAATGATAGTCAGAATTAGAAACTGGTTATCAAAATTCCGTTTCAAGGAAAAAAATTGCAAATCAAGTTTGGCACACTTGATGTTAATTCACACATGAAAATAAAATCCTTAAATGCGGAAATTTCTAATTTGAAAAACCAACTTTCTAAACAAAAATTAACTTTTTCTGATCTTGAAAAAGAAAAGAAACAGTTGAAAACAGATTTTTCAAAAGGAGAAAACGATCTTCTTGATGAAATCATTGAGAAACAAGAAACAATTAAAAAGTTGGAAGATTTGCTTGTGAAAACGGGTCATTCAAGTCAAACCATTCATATGCTTATTAAAGATCCAAATCCGTTTTTACATACAATGAAGAAAATGGCTATCGGTTGTGAAAATCCTTATACTCTCAAGAAAGCTCAGAAAGAACAGAATGTTTTGTACAATGGAAATGTAATATATACTAAACATGATCCTCCCGTTGTTTGGGATACTGACGAAACGATTGAGCTTGTTGAAAAGAGTCGAATTAAAATGAAACAAAAGAACCCAGAGATAAAACCAATTGATTACAATAAACTTAACAAACTTTCTGGAATTCCTTTTGTTCCACAAAAACAAACACCAAAGTTTTCCAAAAAACCAGTTGTTACGACACCAGTTGCAAAACAAAAAGTTGTTTCTAAAACTCTTTCAAACCTAGAGCAATTGTCCTCAAACAATCCTTTTAACACAAGTGCTGCTAGAGGATTTTTAGATGATGTTAAAACGAGAATTGAAACACTTCAAAAAATTGTTGCATCCAAAACACTATATGTATTAACTACTGGCATTCAAGCTTTTATCCAAAAATGAAAAAGGTGTTTGAAACAGAAATTACTACTCCACTGAATAACATCCATGCGAGAGTAATTCATTTTGAACAAGCATTTTTGAAAGACACAACCGAATTTTTCAAGGACCACAAATCCCTGGTGAAGGAAGCTAATGAAAATATTGAAAACATCAAAGTTTTGGAAAACCTAAATGACTCTCTCTTCGAAGCAGTTATGTCGACCGATATTATGTCCATCATTTTGCAAACATATTTTGTTGAAGATGATGAAAGGCTGCGAGCTAAGACCTCTACAATTGTTTTAAAATATGAAAATGCTCTTATTAAACTTGAAAAAGAAAACGTGTCATATTTTAAACAACTTGATCAAAAAACCAAGGAATGCAAGTATGACAAACTGTCGTATGAGCGTGCCTACAAGGACATAAAAGAGCAAAATGATCTCTTAAGGGCTCAGCTAGAAAGTCAAAAAGGGAAGGGTGTGGATACTAAGTTTGCAAAACCATCGACTTCGGACAAACCAAATACTTCAAAACCAGTTGTTAAACCAAAAATGTCGATTTCTGAATTTGTTCCAAAAGTCGATGTGAAAAATGATTTGACAAAACCAATCACTCCAACACCCTTGCCCAAGCAAAATGAAAAAGAAAATATTGTTGATAAAGGAAAAGCGGTTGTCGAAACACAAAAAGTGATAGCACCTGGCCTTTATAGGATTAGTCCCATATCTAAAACATATGGGACAAACGACAAGAGCGTAAAAGTTAATCCAAAAGGGTCTAGGAATGCTAAAACAACTTCTAAGGACAACAATATAAATCCTAATGTGTGTGCCTTACCTTCTACAGGATTAGAAAGCACCTCTAGGAGCAGCAGACTACAGCCTAGGAGCAATACAAGGAACAATAGAGTCTCGCCCGTCTCTAAGAGTAGATGCCAGAATAAAGTTGAAGAATTAGAAGAACACCCTAGGAATTTATCGCTTTGTAATAAGAAACATATGTCATCTAAATGTAATGTCAAAAGTACTGTTTCTAATGCATGTAATGACTCTGTTTGTTTAATGTGCAAGAAATGTTTATCTAATGATGTTTGTGACGATTATGTTTCTAAAAATGTGAATGTTACGCTTGAACGGAAGAACGTTCCAAAAGGAACTAGTGCTAGATCTAGATCTATAGGAAGACTAATTGCACAATTTAGGTCAACCACTAGTAGTCAAATGCCTAGGAACTATCTTAAGTATTGTGTATGGAAACCAACGGGTAGAGAGTTCATACTCTAGAATGGCAAATTGAAAGCTGTTCAAATTGAACCAGTAGAAACTTTCTATGAGTATGATCCGAATGTTACCCCTAACCCCATGGAACCAAATTTTAAACGGTTTCCAAATACAAACTCTTATGTTCTTCGCAGGTTATCAAAATATGTCTTTGGATCGTCGACTCGGGTTGCTCCAAGCACATGACCGGGAATCTAAAGCTGATGATCAATTTCATCTGGAAATTCATGGGAACTGTACGCTTTGGAAATGATCATGTAGCAGCTATTATGGGTTATGGTGATCTTCATTTTGGGAATTATTTGATCACTCGAGTATACTACGTCGAAGGGTTGTGTAAAACCCTCATTTTCCAATCAGTTGAAATCCCTAAATTACCTCTCTAATTTGAATTTTACAAGAATTAAGTAAATTAAAATAAGAATTATGAAATTACCTAACCTAAGTTTATAATAAACTAATCAAATGAATATAAACTTACCTTATAATTAAAACTACATAATACCTAAACTAATATAAATAAAAATGACACAACATATGTATCAAATATCACACGTTAAAAAAAAAAAAAAAAAAAAAAAAAAAAAAAAAAAAAAAAAGGTTACATAAGGACCGAATTTAATTTAAAACCTTTACATGTCATTTTGGTACACATAAAGTTCTAAATACCCTTGTAATTTGAGAATCAAAGTTGGGCTTTGGTCACCCCTAAATTCTGGCCCAACCCCTCCCCCATTTGTCCCACACAAAAAAAATTCTCGGCCTATTATTTTCCCTCCCCATACGATCCACACTAAACCCTAGCTCAAGAGAGTGGCGGCAACCTGGTAATTCTCATCATTCGATCAGTAACAAGGCTCAAGGAAGGTAGTGTGATACCTTCATTCTCGTCGACTTTCAGGTTCCATAGGAAGTTCGCTACTGTTTTCATAGGGTAATGTATCCTCTTGATCATCTTCCAGATCATATATCCTCCCACTGAATTCTTGAGATATGAGATATTTTTCAAGAAAATCTCCATACCTAGCAACAATTACTTTGTTTTCAGGTGGGTAGTAAAAGTAGTAACCCATCGTTTCATTTGGGTATCCTACAAAGATACACTTTACAGATCTCTGTTGGAGTTTATCTGCTGAGTCACGTTTAACAAACGCCTCGCAACCCCAGACCTTTAAATAAGACAAGTTAGGCGTTTTCCCAAACCATAACTCATAAGGTGTCTTATCAACCTTCTTAGTCGGAACCATATTCAAACTGCGAATAGTAGATTCTAAGGCATAATCCCAAAAGGATAAAGAAAGAGTTGTAAGATTAAACATTGATTGCACCATGTCCAACAATGTACAATTTCTTCTCTCAGATACACCATTTTGTTGGGGATTATATGGAGATGTGAGATGCTGGAGAATTCCATTCTCAGCTAAATAATCTTTAAACTCTTGACTCAGGTATTCACCACCTCTTTTGGATCGAAGAGCTTTAATCTTCTTTCCAAGTTGCAATTCTACTTCTGCTTTAAAAACCATAAATGTTTCAAATACCTCATGTTTATGTTTAAGTAAATAAGCATATCCATAACGGCTGAAATCATCAATGAAGGTTAAGAAGTAGCTAGCACCTCTCTTTGACACATGTCTAAGTGGTCCACATACATCAGTATGTATTAAACTAAGTAGATCAGTAGCCCTTTCCATACGATTATTGAAAGTTTTCTTTGTCATCTTCCCAGATATACAAGATTCGCATTTATCAAATGATTCATCATTGATATCTTGTAAAAGCCCATCACGTTGCAGCTTTTCCATAAGAGTCTTGCCAATATGAGCAAGTCGACAATGCCAAAGATAAGATGAATCCAAGACATTCTTGATTCTCTTATTATTGATGCTATACATTGAATTATAATTATTGCATTCATTCATATCAATCTCAAATACACTATTCACATCAATAGCATTAAAATAAAAAACATTATTTAACGAAATAGAAATTCCATTGCTTGTAACAATATGTTGAAAACCAATATCCAATAAACACGAAAAGAAAACAACACCTCTAACAATAGTAGGTGCATAATGATAATTATTTAAAAACAGTACTAAGCCCGAAGGCAAAACTAATTTAAATATGCCTATAGCTTCAACAGTTGCATGTGCTCTGTTACCCACGTGCAGATATTGTTCCCCATAGGCCAGTCTCCTTTCAACTCTAAATCCCTGCAGTGTATTGCAAATATGAATACCACATCTAGTATCGTATACCCAGAAATTTATTTTATGAGTTAATGAAAATAATTCAATCATGAAAAAGTTACCTGAAGTATTGGGTTTACCAACCTCAACCTTCATCTTTTCACACGCAACTCCTCGAGATAGAGTGGACAGTTCCGCTTCCAATGTCCTATCTCATGGCAGTAGTGACAAGCCTGTTCCTTCTTATTAGGATTCACCTTGTTCTTCTTAGGGTTGTTCTTCTTAGGCATAGGTTGATAGGTGATGTAGTATTTTTCGAGTTATACAATTTATATCTAGATTTTACCAGAACGTTAAACTAATACACACGTAGGCAAGTGCACCTTTCGTATGCTAGTATAGCAATGGTAAGAACCGAGAGTCGTATCCCAAGACGGTATGATTATTCAAATTATAGATCTTGAATGCTAGTTAAACTAATTAACAATAAAAACTAAAAAAGGGGGAGATGCTTATAAGATAAAGTATAAGCTACTTGAAAAGAAATTTGAAACTAAATAACAAATAAAAGCGACAAAAGTTGAGTTGTAAACAATTGATGGAAAATGTATTCACTTAGATTCGATTCCCCCTAGACTTTGGATAACAATTTGATTAAATAAAAGATAAGATCATATTATATGGTGATTTCTAATGTAGAAAAGACTCCTCCGTCGACTTGTCTAAACCTACAACTATTGGAAAGTTAATCTGAATGTCTTCGCGACAACCACCTCAAGTTATGCATTAAGCCTATTCAACTGATTAATGAGATTTAATGGGATATGTTTAATGGCTAAAAACATATAATGATAACAATAGTTGTCACTACTTGCAATCATGCACACATGTTCGATTTAGATTAATTAACATCTCAAACCCTATTACTATGTCTAGTCTCAAGCCTTAATCATTTAATTGCTCAAATGATCAAGAATAAATATCATACACATACGGATTGTCATCATAATATGCATACAATACTCACGATAAGAAACAATAAAAATCATAATCAAACACATATGGTTCTTTATTAAACTCAATAATCATCCATATAACCAATAATCAAGTCGCTAAAAAAATGTTGTCCATCATCTAGGGTTCATCTACTCTAAGCAGATACTATGAAATTTAGCCAAACATAATAAAATGAACAAACATAACAATAATTAAACAAAAGTACAACATGATATTAAAAATAATAAAAGTTCAAACCGAGTAAAATTATTGATCACGTATTTGTTCGCAAAGTGCCAAACCAAAAGTAAAATGGGATCTTGTATCTCGAACTACAGCAGCCAACAAAAAAGTTAAAGTGTAAAACCCTTTTATTTTTTTTCGCCTGCTGTCCCTGTCTTCTCTTTTTTAATATCCATCTTATGACTTTTGACCACCAAATGAGGCACCCTTTTTTCTTTTTTATTCGCTTCTCGTCTCTCTTTCTTTTAAATATCCGTATATCTTTTCCAATATATACGTCTAGGGGTGTTCATCGGTTCGGTTTTCGGTTAATTGGTTTATTCGGTTCGGGTTGTTCGGTTAAAAAAAATTTTTGAGTCATAACCGAAAATAAAACCGAACCGAAAATATTTGTGACCGAACCGAACCGAGAACCGAACCAAAGTTCGGTTCGGTTATGGGTCAAAACCGAAAACCGAAATTTTGTACTTGAATATTGAACAACATTTATATTTGCTCTAATATTGAACCATAACAGTCTTGCATACACATATTGATATGTATGTCAAATGATTAAACCTAGAGAATAGAACATACATCATCCAGATACATAAACTTTCCTAAGAAATAACTAATCATAGCACATGACCCCATGACGGTATGCCAAAATATATGTAAAACGACATACCTAGACAAGTTTTAACATCTATTGAACACAAAATACCCTAACATCATAGGACCTAGGGTTAGTCAAGTTATATTTTTTTTAATTAATATATAAAAAATATTAAATATTAATTATAATTCGGTTTTCGGTTCGGTTCGGTTGTCAATATGCTAAACCCATAACCGAACCATAAACCGATTAAAATGTTCGGTTCGGTTCGGTTTTTACCAATTCGGTTCGGTTAAGAATTCGGTTCGGTTATTTTCGGTTCGGTTCGGTTTCGGTTTTTGGTTACTGCGGATATTACCCGATCCATGAACACCCCTATATACGTCCAGTACAAATAATGGTGGCAGCCCACAATTATATAATGGTGAAAAATGGGATCTTGTATCTCCACGTCAAGGTCAAGGGCCCAAGAAGCCAAACTTCATTAGTTATCAAAATGAGCCCATGTGTTAAATATTTGAATACCAATTTATTACAAGTCTCACTAAAAAATAATCACGAGCTGCATTTTTCACCAAATAAATGCATGAGCCAACTTCAGAATTTTTGCACTATATATTTTTAATATATAGAATTCTTTTTCTTTTTTCCGTGGCCCTTTTGAATCAACTAAAACGGATTTCGGATGAAAGAGTTATGATAAAAATAGTGCAACAACGTCCAAAGCTTCACTTTTCTTTACTTTATTTCAATTCATGCCAATTTCCGTGTCTTTTCACCAATTGCTATCTTTTATATAAGATACGAAATAATAAACAATTAAGTACCATTTCTTATATAAAACAAAATAAAAGAACAATAATTATGAGATAAATGATGCATATGAATACTACCTATTTGATCACATCAAATATCTCCCCACTTGACTTCTACTTGTCCTCAAGTAGACTCCCGATTTCAACTTATAAAAACATCTCCCAAACAAAAGTCTAGGAAATAAAGCTTAAATAAATTACTCAATCAAAAGTACGCACAACCAAGCACCTCACGAATAGGAAATGAAAACACTCAAACCACTCAAACTAGTCTATGTGGTAACAATTAGTGAATCGCTCAATTGCTCGGTCGTGGCGAATATTCTATCATAAGCTTGGCAAGGATACACATCTCCACCACTAGAGTCTAGACGCAACTAATCTAAAAGGCAAATGGGTCAAAACAATTAAGGCTTACGGGTTAAGGGTAGGAATTAGACATGGGATAACATATATGAATTGGTGCAAAAATAAAAGAACAAAACAATTAGATTAAAGTCCAAAAACATACCAAATGTTGCTAGCTACATTCTTACCACAAACCCAAAGAAGACTCTTATCATGGACTAACTCACGCTTTAACACGGATAAGCACACCTTAGTGACACACGAATTAGACTCAAATAAATCACGATATCATCATCGACATACCAATTGGCTCAACCAATCAACCAACTCCCATTCATCCCAAGAAATACAAAAAATAGTGGTTTATTGTGACGACCAACTAAAAATAATATTGAGTTGGCTTAAATGACGTATCAACGATCACACAATCTTTTTTTTTTTTTTTTTTTTTTTTTTTTTTTTTTTTTTTTAATATCTCATTTCTTTGGCTCACAAATGACAAAAAAATAAAAATAGTAATAATGGTTCATAACTTTAACATTTGACGAATAGTAATCTATCTTGAATAAACTTGGAACAAATAACCAAACTCGGATGACATCATACAGGTGAAAGTATGACAAACCGATATACATACTAACGCCTACTTTCACATTCCCATTGCATTGTGCTATTTTCCGACCAAAATCTCTCTCGAGAAAAATTGAACGAAAACTCACACGAAACACAGGAAATACAACCAAATACATACCAGTAACTAGCGACCAACCATAGAACTTAATCTACATGGTAGGCTAAGGTGTAATGGTGTAACGAAACATAAACATATAATGTGAGTAACAAACGAAAGGAAAGGCTCAACAGGTTTTCTAATGTATCTTACTATAATAATGAGAGTAACAAATGGGTTTATACGGGAGTTAACTAACCAGTATAGTTAGTTAATATAAACATAAACATGTAAACGACATGGGCTATTTGGGTGAATCTTAATAATTTGCCTTCTAAACTAGTCAACATCGATTACACTAAGTTTCCTTAATACAATGCTCATTATTGTGGTCTCGACGCGATATACCAAGCCAAGTTCTAAAGTCTACTACAAGCCACCGGCACACTCATATTTATGTATGATGGGGAAAACGGAATAGGCTGAAATCCTCACAATATGGTAATAAGGGTTATGTGTGCGGGTTATGCGACTAGTGATCTACGAAAAACATGCCAAAATTTTTAAAAATTAAGCATAAATTAAGCATTGTTCGTAAAACTAAGGACAAGTAGAATTCGAATTCTATTCCCCTCCCCACACTTAATATGTACAATGCCCTCATTGTACAAATATCAAATAAAATACCGGAAAAATAGAATTAGAAACGGAATACTCCCCTGATATTTCCTGACATGGAATGTGTGCTCGGTATGTATCCGTTACATGTTGTTCCAAGAGTTTGAATGTTTGCTAAATCATCCTTAAACAACCTGTATAGATTTCCAACTGCAAAACAAAGCTCAAACAACAAATGTGTAAAACGGATAAAACATTATATTATAACCAATCTATCATCTAGAGCACAACATTCAAATATATATATATATATATATATATATATATATATGTGTAAACGGATAAAACATTATATTATAACCAATCTATCATCTAGAGACAACATTCAAATATATATATATATATATATATATATATATATATATATATATATATATATATATATATATATTTTTATAAAGCAAACTAAGACAAAATATACTTCAAACAAAAACTGTAATAAAAACTAAAAATAAAATAAATGCAGATAAATCAACTAAAAATTCAAAATGCAAAATATACAAAATTGCTTTGTTTATAAATGAGTCGTTAGCTCGACTCCACCCCGCATTTAGTTGTTCTTGGGGTGTAGGTCGACGATTTCCTCTCCATCCTTGTCCAACGGGCTCTCCATATAATGCTTTACTTGATGCCCGTTAACCTTGAAGCTTCCCCCACTCGGGTCTTCCAACTCCACAGCACCATGTGGAAAAACTTGTTTGATTTTAAACGGTCCACTCCAACGTGACCTAAGCTTTCCCGGGAATAACTTCAATCGTGAATTGAACAAAAGAACACGATCTCCTTGCTTAAACTCCTCATTAAGCTTAATGTGTTGATCGTGCCATTGTTTTGTTCTTTCCTTGCAGATCATCGAATTTTCATAGGCCTGATTGCGAAATTCATTTAACTCATGAATTTGTTTGAATCGATGATCGCCCGCAAGAAATAAATACATATTACATGATTTAATTGCCCAATAAGCTTTATGTTCAAGTTCCACGGGCAAATGACATGCTTTACCGTATAGTAGCCGAAAGGGAGTGGTACCTATGGGCGTCTTATAAGCGGTTCGAAATGCCCATAGTGCATCATCTAATTTCTCGGACCACTCTTTCATATTGTTTCCAACGGTTTTCTCCAATATCCTTTTAATTCCTCTATTTCTCACTTCCACTTGCCCACTCGTTTGTGGGTGATAAGGTGTTGCAAATCTTTGGGTCATCCCATAGCATTGCAATGCCTTTTCTAATTGGCTATTGCAGAAGTGTGTTCCCCTATCACTAATTAAAGCCTTTGGGGAACCAAATCGAGAGAACAACCGTTTCAAAAACTTAACAACAACCCTAGCATCATTAGTTGGTAGAGCTTGTGCCTCTACCCATTTCGAGACGTAGTCTACTGCCACTAAGATATATTTGTGACCATGGGAATTGGGAAATGGTCCCATAAAGTCAATACCCCACACGTCAAATATTTCACATACTTGAATAATGGATTGGAGCATCTCATCTCGCCTTGAGATATTTCCATCCCTTTGACACGCATCACAAGATTTTACGAAATTGTGCGCGTCTTTGAATATGGTGGGCCAATAGAAACCTGCTTCAAAAACTTTTCTCGTAGTATTAGCTGCAGCATTGTGTCCTCCAGTTGGTCCACTATGACAATGCTTCAAAATTTACATAGCTTCCTTTCCATGCACACACCTCCTGATAACTTGGTTTGCTCCAACTCGAAAAAGATAGGGATCTTCCCAAAGGTAATACATAATATCAGCAAAGAATTCCTTCTTTTGTTGATAAGATATTCCCTTTACAAGGGTCCCCCCAGCAAGATAGTTTGCGATATTGGCAAACCATGGGTACTGATCATTTCCATCAACATACATTAAAGACTCGTCGGGGAATCTATCATTAATATCAGATTCGTTAAGCTTTTCTGCAGGTGGGTTCTCCAACCTAGATAAATGGTTCGCTGCGACGTTCTCAGCACCACTCTTGTCTTTGATTTCAATATCAAATTCTTGTAGCAGAAGTATCCAACAGATCAATCTGGGTTTAGCATCTTGTTTGTTGAACAAGTACGTAAGGGCAGCATGATCGGTGAACACGATGGTGTTAGACAAAACCAAATAGGACCGGAATTTATCAAATGAAAATACGACAGCTAGCAACTCCTTATCAGTTGTGGTATAATTTTGTTGAGCTTCATTTAGAGTTTTGCTAGCATAGTATATTGGTTGGAACTTCTACTCTCTTTGTTGGCCTTAGACAGCTCCAACCGCATAGTCACTTGCATCACACATCAACTCGAATGGAAGGTTCCAGTCAGGAGCCACCATAATGGGTGCGTTAACAAGCTTCTCTTTCAACAAGTTGAATGCTTGTATACATTCAGAACAGAAATAAAATGGGGCATATTTCTCTAATAGTTTGGTCATTGGACGAGAAATTTTAGAGAAGTCCTTAATGAAACGCCTATAGAAACCGGCGTGTCATAAAAAAATTCGAACAGATTTGACGGATGTAGGTGGAGGTAATCTAGCAATGGTGTCAATCTTTGCCTTATCAACCTCTATTCCCTTGTTAGAGATTTTATGGCCCAATACAAAGCCCTCTTTCACCATGAAGTGGCATTTCTCCCAATTTAAGACGAAATTAGACTCCTTACATCTAGCTAACATTTTGTTCAAATTAGAAAGACAATGGTCAAAGGAGTCACCAAAAACGGAGAAGTCGTCCATAAATACTTCCATGTAGTCCCCTACAGTGTAATGAAAAATAGCTAGCATGCATCGCTGAAAAGTTCCTGGAGCATTGCACAATCCAAATGGCATTCTCCTATATGCAAATGTACCATAAGGACAGGTGAATTTCGTTTTCTCTTGATCCTCAGGTGCTACATGAATTTGAAAATAACCTGAAAAAACCATCAAGAAAGCAATATAACATGTTCCCAGATAATCATTCAATCATTTGATCAATGAAAGGTAGAGGGAAATGATCCTTTCTTATGGCATCATTTAATCTCCTGTAATCAATACAGACTCTCCAACCAGTCACCGTTCTTGTTGGAATCAACTAATTCTTTTCATTGGTGACAACAGTCATACCCCCTTCTTGGGGACCACGTGCACGGGACTTACCCACGGACTATCAGAGATTAGGTAAATCATCCCCGCATATAGAAGCTTAATCACTTCCTTTTTCGCCACATCTTGAACCTTTGGATTGTTTCTTCGTTATGGTTGCACCACTAGTTTGTACACATCTACCAGAAGGATTTTGTGGGTGCAGTAGGAAGGATCTATACCTTTTATATCAGATATTTTCCATGCAATAGCTTCTTTGTTTGCCTTCAATACTTCAATAAGCTTTCCTTTCTCATTTCCTGTTAAATCAGATGATATTATAACAGGTAGCTTTGATTCGCTTTCGAGAAAAGCCTATTCCAAATGTGGCGGAAGGTCCTTGAGCTCCAGATCAGAAGGCTCATCAAGTGACGTCTTCAGCTTTTCTCCTGTGCCAGTTTTAATCTCCTCCTCCTTGTTTGACCTTGATGAGGGATCATTCTCTAACAAGTATGCTAGTTCTTCAAGAACCTCTTCATTACTCATGTTCGTATCCTCTCCTCCAATAAAATTGGTGTCAAACAAGTCTTCCTCAAATATTTCTTGAATATTTTCTTCAACAAGATGTTCAATAGTATCTATGTAATAAAGAGTGTCGTCTTGCTTTGGAGAATATTTCATGGATTTGTCAATATGAAAGATCACCTCTTGATCATCTACCTGTAGAGTCATTTTCTTCTCATAGACAACTACTAAACAACGAGAGGTGGACAAGAAAGGTCGACCTAGGATGAGAGGAACCTTGCTACCCTCATCGATGTCTAAAATGACGAAATCTACCGGAAACACAAATCGATCAACCTTAACCAACATGTTCTCCACGATTCCTCGTGGATATTTAATCGACCTATCAGCGAGTTGAATGGTCATACGTGTCGGTTTTGGTTCACCTAGACCAAGCTTGGCATACATTGAGTAAGGCATCAAATTGATGCTAGCTCCTAAGTCTGCCAAAGCATTATTCACACTTAAATTTCTGATTAGGCATGGAATGGTGAAACTTCCAGGATCAGACATCTTTTCGGTAATTTGCCATACAAAATGGTAGAACATTCTTCACTCATTACGACAGTAGACAAGTCCTCTAACTTCTTTCTGTTAGTTAGGAGGTCCTTCAAGAATTTTGAATATTTTTTCATTTGCGAAAGGGCCTCAACAAATGGCAAGTTGACATCCAATTGCTTGAATAAGTCAAGAAACTTACCATACTGTTCTGCCTCCTTTTCTTTCTTGTACCTTCCAGGATATGGGAGTTTTGGTTCATACGGTTTAAGAGGAGGTTTGACATGTGTTGTGCTCGGAGAGCTTTGGGGTTGCACCTTGTCATTTACCTCTCCGTTAACCGTTTTGACAACATTTTCGTTAGATGGGAAAGGAGGATCAGTAGTTTGCTTACCACTTCTAGTCGTAACAGCATTCACATGTGCATTCGGATTAGTTTCCGTGTTACTTGTTAAGCTTCCTGGTTGCCTTTGAGACAACATCTTTGACATTTGACTCATTTGACTCGTTTGGGTTTTCAATTATTGAATTGAGGCTTGTTGTTCTTTCATGATAGCATTTTGTCCAGCGATGTATTGAGTCATCAATTCCTCAAAATTGGACTTCTTTTCGTTGTGTTGTTGTTGAGGTTGTTGGAATGGTGTGCGGTTGGTCTGGTAGAATCCCGGAGGACCTTGCTTGTATGACAAGGTGTTACCGTGCGACCCACCAGCTTGAAAATTTCCTTGTCTTTGGTTTACCCAACAAGCATCCTCAGACAAGCTCATTGGTTTGTCATCACAATCCTTTGTCAAATTAGGACCACCACAACACTCACATCCTACTTGCATAGCGACGACGGTAGCATTTAGCTTATCAAACTTCTTATTAAACATAGCCATCTGATTAGTTAAAGCGGCTATCTTGCTCACTCCATCAGCTTCAACATCCTTAACTGTTTCTGCTCACTCCATCTGGTGGTGCATACCACTCATGAGTATGTAACGCGATGTCTTCAATCAATTCATAAGCCTGATTGGGGGTCTTATGCATAATTGTCCCTCCAGCTGAGTTGTCAATCGTGTTTCGTGTAGGTCTATCGATACCTTTATAGAAAGTTTGCACGATCTTGTATTTATTGAGACCATGCTGAGGACATTGACGAAGATACTTCTTCAGTCGTTCCCAAGCCTCATAAAGAGTTTCACTCGGCATTTGAACGAAATTAGAGATTTCACTAAGAAGCTTTTCAGATAAAGCGGGTGGAAAAAATCGGGCTAATAATTTCTCTTGCATTTGGTCCTAAGTGGCGATAGAACCTGGTGCAATTGACTTGAGCCATTCTTTAGCAGTGACCGTGAGAGTGAATGGGAATACGCGAAGCATAATTGCGTCTCCATCTACATCTTTGATTTTGAAAAGCTCGTAAATTCCTAAGAATGTGTCGATGTGATCGTTTACGTCTTCTCCTAATGCGCCACTGGATTGGCAATGATTAAGGATTGTTGATCCCAGTTGAGCTATTGATCCTGTTAATTATCTTAGATTTTAATATATAACAAAAGGTATAGAAACTGTTCTTGAACAAACTATTTAATACTATGCGGAATCTAGTATTTAATCTTAAGAAGAATTATTAATCGAATGTAATTGAATTCTCTTCACAAACACTTCAATATATTAATACGGTTACTCAAAAGTAACAGGGTTACAAAAACTTTGAGGTGAACAATTACGCGTACTAAACTCTAACCCTAGATCCTCCTTTTATAGACTAAGGAGTCCTAGTCGGTTACAATGACTTTCTATTCAAGAAATATCTTTTCGTATCTATACTATAACTATCCAAACATACTATACATAGTTTTCTAATAAGCAGCAGAATCCTAACTCTCGTAGTAGAATCTTCGATGCCTAGCAGTAGTATCCACTTAGCTTATTTTCTCGATTACTTCGGCAGTAGAATAAATACATCAGCAGTAGAATGATTTAGCATAGCAGCAGAATCATACTTAGTGTATTTTCCATTTAGATCCAAGAGCAGCATTATCCAACCTTGAGCAGCAGCATCTCAAAACCCAACAATCCTCCCTTAAACTTGATATTTTACTCCAAAATCATCAAGTTTCCTTTAAGCATAGACAAACACCAGGAGGATGCTTCCAAACACATTCAATTCTGTTTTGAAGACTTAGGTTTTAGCACTCTTTCATACTTCTTTAAAAGTTGATAGGCTTGATCATCTGTGAAGAATTCTCTCTGTAACTGCAACATTCCGGGCTTCAACATCTGAGAAACAATTTTTTTGTTGAAATTCAAAGCAGGATAGTCCTATTCTACTAACATATAGATAATCACCCCATGAACACTCAATTCATGTACACCACAGGACTGATATAAATACCATTTCTGAACTGTGTTGTGTTTTATTGTTCTCCATTCAATGTCACTGTCATGTGGCTTAAACATGATTTTCAAATAGTAATAAATCACGCTCTCATATACCTCCTCTGGCCTTGTATCACCATATTTTCCCTTGTATTGTTGGGAATTATGATACGTATCAAGAACAGACAACTTAGGTCTGGTAGTTTATCTAAGTTAGGTCTGTTTGTGTTATTAGGTCTGGTAATGTAATGTTAAGTCTGGTAGCATGTTTAAGTCTGGTTGACTTGTAAAGTTAAGTCTGGTCGTGAAGTTAGGAAAGTCTGTTAGAGTTATGTTAGGAAAAGATACAATGCGTGTATGTATCTTTATAGAAGATTTGTGTATATCTTCTGCGTCGGCTAGGGTTTCCTTGTGTTATAAAAGGATCCCTAAAGATTGTTAGTTCGTGTGTGAGTTGTACGAGTTCACTATTGTGATTATAATCAATATACGAAGTTAGTGATATCTCTGCTTGTGTTCTTAATTGTTCTTGTTAAGATTCCGCATTAACAATAAAAATCACCTAGGGTTTCTCACTTAGATTGGTTCGGATTTATCCTAACCATCTACTAGGTATTCAAGACTACTTAGTGATCCATATACAATTTGTGGACCAACAAGTGGTATCAGAGCAAGGAGAGAGACTCTGAATTCGAAGAACACTAAATCTCAAAAACCTAATTCTCACTCAAATCACCCTACACAATGTCTGAATTCGATAAACCTGTTAACACTGAAACTTTCTCAATCCATAACAGTGAGGATGAGAAATCAAACCATGAAGATGAAGGAAAAACCGATACCAGTAACTCCCAATCACAACAACAACCCATCCCTTCCACAACCACAATCTCAAACATAAAACTTCCATTACTGAAAAGAGAAGAGTATGATATATGGGCCATGGAGATGGAACATTATCTGGAATACATTGATAGCGATGTATGGAAAGTGATTCAAAAGGGAAATTCTAAGAAGAGAATTTCACAAGGGAATGATGGTCAGCTCAGAATAATGCCACCAGTATCTGCTGAGGAGATTAGGGCTGTGGAGAAAGAAAAGAAGGCCAGAACCTTGCTTCTTATGGCTATCCCTAAGGAGCATCTACAAAGGTTTCATGGCATTCTTGATGCAAAGGAGATGTGGGAAGCTATCAAGAAAAGATTTGGAGGTAATGCTAACTCCAAGAAGATGCAAAAGGCTGTTCTTAAACAGCAATTTGAAACATTCAATGTTTCAAAGACTGAAGGTTTGGAGAAGGGCTATGACAGATTTCAACATCTGTTAACACAACTGGAAGTTCATGGTGCAGCAGTCTCAAATGAGGATGCAAATCACAAATTCCTTAGATCTTTACCATCAGAATGGGGCAATGTATCTGTGGCGATGAGGATTAAGGAGGAAGTAGATTCTATGACACCTGATGACCTATACAATAATCTTAGGATGTTTGAAAGGGACATCAGTAACAACACTCAGGCTTCAACCAGTTCATCAAATGTTGCTTTTGTGTCACAAAACAAAAGCAGTACTTACAAGGTTAAATCTGGTGGTGTTAGGTCTGGTAACTATGAAACTCCTTCAAGTGAAAGGTCTGCTTCAAGTTTTACTGATGAAGTTATACATTCTTTCTTTGCCAACCAAACTGAAGATGAAAGCTTTATTAGTGAAGATCTTGAACAGATTAATGATGCTGAAGTTGAGGAGATGGACATAAAATGGCACATTGCCATGGTTGCTTTAAGGGTCAAACGATTTCAGAAGCAATATGGTAGGACTATCAACTTCAACAACAAATCACCAGTGGGATACACAAAGAGGACTGTTGAATGCTACAACTGTCACAAGCATGAACATTTTTCAAGAGATTGTCCAGAGAAGAAGTCTGCTGATGGGAAAAGAGATGATGATGGGAAGATGGAAAAGAATCAGATGAGCCTGCTGACAATGGAAGCTGGAGGAGTCAACTGGGGTGAGCATCCAAGAGTAAATGAGGAGTCTGATCATGCTCTCATGGCCATTGGTAATGAGGTATCATTATGCTCTAAATTATGTACTGACTCATATAATCATATTAAGGCTTTGTGTGATGAGCAGCAAGAACAAATAGGTGATCTAGAAGTAAATTTATTAGCACATAAAAATGCTGTAAAAACTTTAGAGGCACAAAAGGTCACCCTTCAAAACCAACATGTTGCTTTAAATGAAAAACTATACTTTCAAGCTAATAAGATATACGAACAAGATGAAAAGCTTAAAAGGTATAGACAGTTAGGACTTAAAATTCAGAAGGAAAGGGATGAGCTGAGAAAAAGGGTAGATCAATGGAACAGTTCAAATAATAACCTGTTTAAGTGTTGGGATTCTCAAATTAAGTCAAATAAAAAATGTGGCTTAGGATATGAGGAAAATGAGAGTAGGGCTATATTTAAGAATAGAGAAGAGGACTATGCTGATAAGCCTTTGTATAATAGGTTTGTTAAGACTGGTGACTTTAAGGGAGTACCACCACCTTTGAGTGATGACTATACTCCTCTTGAAAAAGAAGAGTTGGATGATTCACTCTTTGTGTATGGTAAGAAAGGTCCTCAAGTGCCTGAACCAACCACCTCAGAGGACAAATCCAGTAGTTATTCTTCTTGTCAATCCAATGACTCTGAAGGATCTATTGATGGTTCCTCTGATCACTCTAAGTCTGAGTCAAATAATGAGGAAAAAGAGAATCCTGAACCTAAGGTTGTTGAGAAGTGTGAACCTGTTGTTACTAAACCTGTAGTGACTGAACAAAAGGCTGAGACAGTTAAACCTAGTTGTGTCAATCACATAAAATCTCCTAGGGAATCTGTTAAAATGAATGAGTCACCTAGAAGCAATAGTATTCACAGAGAAAGTAGGAGTAGTTATACTTATGCTCCTAAAAGATGCTTTGTGTGTGGAAGTTTGAGTCATTTAATAAGAGATTGTGACTTCCATGAAAAGAGAATGAAAAGAGAGGCTGAGCAAAAGAGAATGAATGTTAATAAGGGTCATGGTTCAAAAAAACCAGTTTGGAATAATGCTAGTAGAGTTAATCATGCTAACCAGTTTGTTCCCAGACCTGTACAACTAAATAACACTACCAGACCTAACTCTTATGTTAATTCTGGTAGACCAAATTTTAGGTATGGCTACAGAAACTTTGATATGAATAGGCAAAATGTTAATTCTATGAAGCCTAGAGTGAATACTGGTTATGTTAACTTTATGAGGCCTAAAGTGAATACTGGTTATGTTAATTCTGTGAGACCTAATGTGAACTCTGGTTTTGTGAGACCCAAACAACCTTTTCAAAAACCTCAGGTGAATGCAAATTTTCAAAGAAATAATTTTTATAAGGCTCATTCACCTGTAAGGAGACAAACAAATTCAAGTAGGGGTTCTGCTGATAATTTCTCTGAGTGCTGGGCTTGGAATCCATTTAAAAATGAATTTACCTATAAGTCCAAACATGGTTTCACTGGAGCAAGTTCATACAAGACCTATAAGTATGTTGCTCCACAGAAAGGACTCAAGCCCACTCAGGCCTGGGTTGTTAAGAAAAACTGATCTTCTTTCTTAACTTTGTATAGTTTGTATATTTGTTTGTTCTTAATCTTGCTACTCTTCTTGGTTATTCTTATTTTCAGTAGTTAATTTGTTTTCTGCTTTCAATAGTATGTGTGTTTTTGGTATTTTGTGCTTAACTTTGTTTTGCAGTTGTTAGCTCTTCTCTATTGCAAGTAATTCATATGTGGAAAATTAAAACATCAGAACCAAAGAGCTTTTTATTTATTAACAAGAAATTGCATTCTAGGATGCAAGTTACAATGCTTCATAAGACAAAAGCTTTAACGCAAACCAGCTAACCATCACCACCTACACTTTCTGTTTCCCTTTGCCCATGAAGTCAGGAATGGTCTTCTTGGCTCCTCTGCCACCAAACTGATTCCATGCTTTTGGGCATGGAAGTGCAAGAATCAAGCTGCTTGGTGGGGGACGTGGCACAGAACCACTTCTCAGGGAAGGCACAATCTTCGAAGGAAAGGTCTCTTCATCATCTTTGGAGGGGTCTTCTTCTTTAGCACTTTTATCATCTACATCAGAAGGGGGAATTGGTCTTGAAGTCTTTGGTGCTTCATTGTCTGGTTCCTTTTCAGTAAGATCATAAGCAGCTAGCCATTGTTTCAGAGTTGATTCTCTTAATGTCTTGTTTCTTGTGATTGATGAATACCCTGGTGGGAAGTATCCACCCCATCCTCCTGATGATGTATCAGAAGATGAGTCATTTGGATCCCAAGAAGAATCGGATGAAATCTCTATGGTTTTTAAGTTGGATGGATCCATTATGCTTATAAGGTTTTATTTTGGTTTATTTTGGTTTTTGTGATAAAACAATGGGTGGTTTTATAGGGAAAATCAAGGTTTAATGTCTTTTAATGCTCGGTTGGTGTATGAGTTAATACTTGCAGGGAAAGAGTTATTATTTGTATTTTTGGAAAGTTGACCACAGGTTTTACTTTGATTAAGTGATAAAAAAAAAAAAAAAAGAAAAAGGGATTTACACTTAAGGGGAGGTAATGTACATTTAAGGGGAGGCAAATGTACAAGTTTTACATATTTTTAAATCGGGTAAACTTAAGTGTTAAATCTGGTAGCTCATGTGTCTTGCAAAAATTGGTTTTTGTCTCCTCTTTCTTGTTGTTTCAACTAATTCTTGCAGAAAAGATTGGAATGAGGTGATGCAAAGCCTTGCATTCGCTATATTCAGTGTGTAAGTCCACTCTCTTGGTTAGGTCTGGTAAGCTTATGATTCGGCCTGGTTGACCATTTTAGGTCGGGTAGTGTTAATTTTATGACCGTTAGATCTGGTCAGAGTAAATAAAGATTTTACTAATATATTACCGTTGCACTATTTTCGGTAAAACAAGATATTTATGAAGTATATAAGATTAAAATTTGATATTATTTATCTTCTTTTATTCTTTATTTGCTTCCAAATTTAAATCATCTTTATTTTTCTCGACTCTGTTTCTACGCAAATATTTTTCAAAACCCTACCTTTCTTATCAACCAGACCTAAATCATTAACTCATCCATGGCTAATCTCAAGTTTGTGGACAAGCATAATCAAGTTGGTTTCTTGAAGAAGCCAGATCAAAGTGCAGGTTTCGAGCAGATTGTGGATTTCCTAAAAGGTTCTTACATTTGTTATTCTTTAACTCATAATCCTACTATTTATCAGTCCCTTGTCAAGCAGTTCTGGAGGTCGGTTACCTCTGAGACTCTTGATGATGGGACCCCATGTTTAAGGGCAATCATAGATAAAAATGGTTTTACCATTACTGAAGCCTCGATTAGGGACAGTCTCCAATTGGATGATGCTTTAGGAGAATTTGATTTGCCTAGTGAGGATATTTTGGAGGGTTTGAATAGCATTGGGTACCCTACAGATGGAAGTTTTACCTTTTGGAAAAGTCATTTTTCACCTCAGTGGAGGTTTTTAGTACATCATATACTTCAGAGCTTAATCCCAAGAGTGGTGGATGGGATCAATTTGGAAGCAGAATTGCTTCTGCATTGGTCTGTTTATCATTTGGAAGGAAATTTAACTTTTCAAAATTAATTTTTGAAGGAATGGTGAAAAATGCTAAGGACCCAAAATTTTTAATGTATCCACGATTTTTGCAAATGATCTTGAATTTTGAAACTAAGGATAAAGTGCCTTACATCAGTGTGGCCTTTACTCCCAAACTTTTTGCAAATTTAAAAAGGAGTTTTCAAGGGACAGACAAACCTTTGCTTGCTGCTATGCTTGGTACTAACAATGCAGGTACTTCTGGAGCTGCACAAGTGGACCCTGATGAAGCACAAGACCAAGCATCATCTAGGTCTGCTACACCTACATCCTCTCCAATTCCATCACCTCAACCAGGCCCCTCACCATCTGCTGAAAGATCATCTACACCTATCCAACAATCTTCACCTCCACAACCAAATGTTCCAAGTCCTGAAAGGGAGGAGGAACATGATCCCATAACTGTGGAAAATCTTCTTATCATTGTTCCTCAACTACAAAAGAAGATTGGTATTTTGGAAAAGTCTAATGAGGCACTCAGAAAAGCTTATGTGACTTTGGTGAAGAAAGTAAAGAGAATGGGAGTAGCAATGAAGAAAAAGGGTGTTTCTTTTGATGATGAGGAAGATGAAGCTGAAAATTCTTCCAAACAGGGGAGGACTTTGGAGCAAGAACAAGAAAATATTCTTCAAACACCAGTTCAAGAACCACTTGTTCAAGATAATGTCACCACAATTAGCCCAGAGACACTGGAAGTAGCAGAGACTTTGGCTCAATCAATGGGCAAAATTAAACAGGATAGGAAGAGAAGAAGATTAATTCTGTCTGTTGAGGAAGAGGTTGAAAAATTTGGAACAATATCTGATGAAAAGTCTGGTGAAGGAAAGTCTGGTAATGAACTTAGTTCTGGTAATGAAGAGCAACAATCTACACTAAGAAAGGGAAAGCAGGTCGTGGAGGAAACTTCATTGCCAAAGAAGTCTAAAAGAAAAACAAGAGAAGAACTTGCATCTGAGGCTGCAATTGAGAGGATTAAGGCACAAGATATTGCTGAAGAAGAAAGACAAAAGATGCTAGATGCAGTTTATGCAAGACAATTGGCTGAAGAATCTGATGAGTTTACAAAGCTGCTCAATGTTGATGATGAAGTAAGAGCAAAGTATGAAGAGCTGCTAACTATTGAAGGTTTAACAGCTGATGAATGAGCCAAACAGTTAGCTGACTTCATAAATGCAAGAAGTAATGATGATACATTGGGTGGATTCTTAGAAAAGTTCAAGCTTCAGAAGAAATCAAAGATTCCCAAGAAGATGTCTATGGCAGAAAAGAAGTATGATATGAAGATGTATCTTAAGAATCAAATGCATCTTTCTTTGGAACAGATGAAAAGGAAGTCATATGAAGAAATACAAGTAGCATATCTCAAGGCATTTGAGAGAGATCAAGGTTACAAAGCTATTGACTATGATGATGTGCAGAAATATTGCTTTCAAGGTAGAAAGGCTAAAGAGACTGAACTAGTCATTGAACCTGATAAAGTGATTGATATACAACCTGAAGCTGGAAAGTCAACAGAAGAAGTGCAAGATGAAGTAATAAAGCCTATTGTGTTTCAAAGAAGAAAAGGTTTGGAAAGGAAAAGTAAATCCAAGAAAGTGATTGTTGAAGAGGAATTAGATGAAGAACCTTTATCTGAAGGAGCCACAATGGGGACTATTGAAAGCACAAAGGAACCAACTAAGGTTGTCAAGTATCAACTAATTATGACTGGTGAGAGGGCTGCATATCAAATAATAAGGGAAGATAATTCTGACATTGTTTATATGAATTTTGCTGGAATTTTAAATGATGTGAATAGGGAGGATCTTCAAGAACTTTATCAGTTGGTGAACATTAAATATGGAGATCATCCACCTGAAGATGAATTTGAAAGAGTCTTTTGGGGAAATTTGAAGGTAATGTTTGAGCCACCAACTGAGTCTGATATAGTGTGGAAACTTCCTGAAGAGCAAAACATTGTCACCTGGAGATATTTTCATACCTGCAAGGTACATTGTGTTTCATTAAAGAATGTTGATATTTATATGCTTGCAGAGGTGGAATATCCTTTATCATCAAGTGTTTGCAAGGAAATGATGAGCAAAAAGTTGTATGCTAGTAAAAAGGATGAAGGATATGAGATGTTATTGGATTTGATTAAGAAGCAGTCTTTGAAGGATGTAGCCTAAGGGTGTTTGAAAGAATTTTCATAAGTTGTTAAGTGAGATTATTGGAACTTCTCACTTGGTGGAGGTGCTTTGCACTAACACATCAAAAGGTTATCAGTCCACCTTGTCTCATCAACATAAGGACTGGCTAATCCTGAGCAAACGGCTAACAGGTAAAGATTGCCCAAATCCGTTTATGGCTGACAATTTGCCAAAAATTGTATGGTATTCAACTCACCATATCTAAGATAAGTGAAGAGTTGGCTAGCCTACAAGGTTATGGCTTGTGGTAAAGGCTGTGGAAAACCATAAATGGTAATCAATTCACCATGATGATGTGCTTTTCCATCAAAGAATTGACTAGTCCAGAAGCAAACGGCTTTTGGTAAAGACTTAACAAATCCGTTGATAAGCTGATGATTTGCTTAAAATCATATGGTTATCAGTGTACCATGGTCTTACACACCAAAACATTTGGCTACTCCAGTAGTGATGGCTATTGGTAAAGAGACATCAAATCCATTAAATTTCAATGATTCACCTCTCACAGGAGTTAACACACCTGGAAGTGATGAGAATAGATATGAAACTTAATATGAATTGATGTACATTTAGTCAATGTTGCTGCAAAGACCATATCAGAAGAGCTTATCAAGATTCAACTGCTAGAAAGAAACAAGACCTAAATTCAGTTCAAAGTGTTCAAGATTCAATCCTCAGAAGGCTTAATCAGAAGAACTTGAAGTTCATGGATCATGAAGATCAAGTTAGGGGAGGATTGTTGGGAATTATGATACGTATCAAGAACAGACAACTTAGGTATGGTAGTTTATCTAAGTTAGGTCTGTTTGTGTTATTAGGTCTGGTAATGTAATGTTAAGTCTGGTAGCATGTTTAAGTCTGGTTGACTTGTAAAGTTAAGTCTGGTCGTGAAGTTAGGAAAGTCTGTTAGAGTTATGTTAGGAAAAGATACAATGCGTGTATGTATCTTTATAGAAGATTTATGTATATCTTCTGTGTCGGCTAGGGTTTTCTTGTGTTATAAAAGGATCCCTAAAGATTGTTAGTTCGTGTGTGAGTTGTACGAGTTCACTATTGTGATTATAATCAATATACGAAGTTAGTGATATCTCTGCTTGTGTTCTTAATTGTTCTTGTTAAGATTCCGCATTAACAATAACAATCACCTAGGGTTTCTCACTTAGATTGGTTCGGATTTATCCTAACCATCTACTAGGTATTCAAGACTACTTAGTGATCCATATACAATTTGTGGACCAACATGTATAGCTTCCAGAGGGTAACCACATCCTCTCTATCCATGTAATGTAACATCAGTGAAAACCTAACAAACCTATAATACAAACCATTTGTCCTTTTAATTTCCCAAAAGGCTTCACTCCCATCATGAATTCCACTAGTATATGAGATAATTGGATGTTTTATTGTCAGTGGAACTGCATTAATGACCTCAGGTTCTTTTTGTGTTGAAAGAACTGTAAGAGCCATTATTCTTTCCATATCATCTTCAGATTCCTCCCCATCATCAGCTTTTTATTTACTTTCACTCTCAGACTCAGAACTGCTCTTCTCAACTGCTTTTGACTTATCAGCTTTACTCTTTTTCCTTGCTTTCATTTTCAACACTCTACTAGTTCTCTTTTTACCAATACCAGAAGTCTCCTTCTCCTCTTCCTTCACAACCTTTTCTTTCACATTTACTTTTTGCACATTATCTTTTTCTTTCTCAACTTCAACCTCAGTCTCAGCTTTCTTAAACCTCTTTTTAACAATTTCTTTTTCCAACTCAGATCCCATTGGGATAAAACTCTCACTTTCTCTTTTAGCCCTTTCAAACTTCTTTTGAATTTCTTCATCTGAGTATTTCTTAAACTGCACAAGCTTCCAACCCTTCATATTCTTCAAGTAATACTCCTGAAATTTTCTGATTTGCTTGACAGTTGGAGGTTTGAGCATCTTTTTCTTCTGTCTCTCAGCAAGAAACCATTTCCTTCTTTTAGCAGTGAATTCCTTTAACCATTTATTTCTTCCTTCCTCAGTGAAGGTTTCTTGTATTTCCTCCTTGACTTGCTTCAACAATTCCACATCAGCTTCACATCTTATTCTCTCCTCATCCCAAGCATCCAACACAGCTTTTGTTTTTGCCTCATCCTCAGCATGCTTCTTTTGTCTTTCAAGCTCTGCAAGATTTTCTTCCTCATACTGATCAGCCAACTTCTTTGCAACTTCTTTATCATACCTTTCTTGAAGATGTTTTGGCCAGTACTCAAAAGGAACATCTTCAGGATAAGGTTCAGGCTCATCAACCATCTTACCTTTTCCTTTTCCAGTATATGTATGAGATTGAGTAGGCTTTTGGCTTGGAATGGGTTCTCTAATAGTAACTCCTTTCACAGGAACTCTTGGAGGTGGTGGTGTAGCAGCAGGTTGTGGTTGTGTTTGTTGTTCAGGTGTTGGTTTTGGTTTAGGTGATTTTGTTTTGGATGGTTGTGATTGTTTCAACTGGATTATTGCTTCTGCTAAGCTTATCTCATCATCCAATTCAGCAGTAGTTTCTTTAACACCAACAGTAGGTGTTGGGAATTAAACTTAAGCAGTTAGTACAGTTGAAGAATACAAGAACAGTTAGGACTGCTGATGGAAGAACATTTAGGACTGCTGATGGAAGAACAGTTAGGACTGCTTAAGAGATCAAGGTGAAACCGTGTGAAGATAAATATAGAAAAGATATGGTATATATCTTATTTGTATAGAGTGATTCGGTTAGATGTTTTACTTGTATAGGACTCTTTGCATTATAAAAAGAGATCCTTAGATTAGGGTTTATACATATATCGAATACATCCAATACCGAATAACTAATATCCTTCATACGAATTATCAAGTGTTCTTCACATTCATATTGTAATCGTTTGATATATTGAAGTGATTGTTTGGTTGATATCGTTTGTTCTTATTGTCTTACTTAATCAGTCACCAAACAAAAACTCATATTCTTCTAAGTACTTGGTAGTAAATTCCGCGTGCTATCAAGTATATACTCAAAGTATCCCCAACACAACGTGTGTGTTTAGATCCGGTCAGTAGGAACATGTTCTGGCTCAGCAGCAGGATTATCAACACTAGCAGCAGAATGCCCTAAACCAGCAGCAGAATCTCCCTTAGCTACCTTTTCAATACTTTCACCAGCAGTAGCTTCTGGAACTCGAGCACCATCATTACCCAAGGTTTTGATTGTTTCCACCATAACCTCAGTGTGTATATTCAACTGCTCTGCATTCAAAGTTTTTAATTTGTCACCAATGTGCTCCTTTTTCCTTGTTTCCAATGCCACTTCATTACCAGACTTATCCTTAACCCCAAATTCCTCCTCATTCTCACCAGAATCAACATTCATATCAACATCCTCATTGCACTCATTGCCAGCAACACCCTCATTATGAACAACACTTTCAACATTTGGCACATCCTCCCCTGAATTCTTTGTCTCATTCCTCCCCTGTTTGGGAGCATCCTTCCCCAAACTTATGTCTTCAGAAGAGCTGATCCTTTGTGCTTGTCCAACCTTCTTTAATCTTTTAAATACCATGGTTCTTGACCTCTGTTGACCTTCCAAATGCCTGATCCTGAGTTTCAAACCTGTGACTTCATGTTGTAGGTCAAGAACCTGAGATTCTAACTTGGTACATTTTTCCATCAATTCCTTAATAAGTTTCATACTATCCTCACCACTTCGGCCTGTGTTACCTGGCCCGAGAGGTGGATCACTGGATTTGTCATTGTGTACATTTTGTGATGCCAACAATTCATCAGTTTCTTCTCTACCCTCATCACTTCGGGATGTGTTACCTTCCCTGAGAGGTGAATCAATGGGTCCAAACTCAGTATCAAACCTAGTTTGATCACCTGAGCCCCCCATGTTTGCCTTTTGGCTGGGGTTACCATCCTCTGTTTCTGGTTCATGAGAACCTTCCACAGTAGATGTTGCCATGGTTGAGGTCTTACTTATGTTAACACTTTCCTGCCCAGCTACTAAGCCAGAAGCAGTAGTGTTAGCCTCTCCCATCATGTCACCTACATCACCTATGACAGCCTCATCTGCATCCATCCTAACACTGGCCTGAGGTTGCTCAGTGTTCTTATTTAGTGAATTCCTAGGGGATTGGGACTTTTGAGGTTGTTCAATTGATTGTGCAGAGGTGGGTGTGGGATGGGTAGCTGTTGTGATTTCAGCACCTTCACCCTGAGTAGCAGCCAATTGCAACATATGTGGGAACAATGGAGTAACAATCCCAGAGAAACCTTGACCATTCTTTTTCAAATAAGAAAATAATTTCTTTTTAAGCACAGGGCAGTCAAATGTATTTTTATGTACCTTAGGTTCTGAAAATTGATTATTCAAAATTAGTTGCAAAAACCTTGGGTAAATGTAATATTGTCCAGAAACATTCTTTTTCAGACCATTCATTATCATAGCCGAAAAATTAAATGGTTGTCCTTTGGCCAGACAAATCAAAGCAGATGCTTGAGTTGTACTGAATTCATTCCAACCAGTAGTTTTAGGACTCAGACAATGGAGAATGGTATGAAGTAAAAATTTCCATTGTGGACAGAGAAAACCTTTGTAAAACTTTAAAGCATTTGTTTTCTTCTCATAGCCCATGGTTTCAAGTTCTTGAAAAATGATAGAATTTTTAAGGCAAGTTATTTTCTCATCATCTGAAAAGTGAAGAGCTTCTCTTACAGACGATTCAAAGATAACTATCCTTTGGCCATCTACCACAGCCTTCAAATATTCTTCCCCATTTTGAGTTTTGATCTTAACAGTAGACCACAACTGTTTCATGTGGGAAATGTTTATAGTTGGGTTTGCTGTAATGCATACCTTATGTGAGTAGCATTAAGAAAGTCTATTGCTTCAGCAAAACCATCAGCTTCTTGGGTCTTTTCAAGAAACGCAACCTGATTGTGGTTATCGGAGAATGTTCTTGCCGTCATAGTGAAATTAGGGTTTTGATTTTGGGGGTTTTGGTATTAGATGATAAAAAGTATGTTAGGCTTTGAATGAGAGTGAATTTTAGGCGCACAAAGTCAATTATGAGATTCAATTAGGTTTTTAAACCGTTTAGATCTAATTAGGGTATTATTGGCGCCAAATTTACAAAACTGACCCTACACTTTCAAACCAAGCACCAGAATCCCAAAGGTTTCCAAGCGAGCAGCAGAACCCCAGTAGTAGGAAGTTTTGCTTAGCAGCAGAAACTTTGTAGCTAGCAGTAGAATGTCTGCTGATCTTTCCAAACACTTTTTGTTCATCCAATAAGCAATCCCCTTTGACTTATCCTGCAAGAGATTAGTCCAAAACCACAAAAACAAAGGAAAGAATATACCACAATTATCACAATCCATAGTTATACTTAGCAGTTGAATTAATTAACTAGCAGCAGGCTAAATATAACTAACAGCAGAACCAACCATACATTATACCATACATCAGCTTTTTCTTTACTTTCACTCTCAGACTCTGAACTGCTCTTCTCAATTGCTTTTAACTTATCAGCTTTACTCTTTTTCCTTGCTTTCATTTTCAACACTCTACCAGTTCTCTTTTTACCAATACCAGAAGTCTCCTTCTCCTCTTCCTTCACAACCTTTTCATTCACATTTACTTTTTGCACATTATCTTTTTCTTTCTCAACTTCAACCTCAGTCTCAGCTTTCTTAAACCTCTTTTTAACAATTTCTTTTTCCAACTCAGATCCCATTGGGATAAAACTCTCACTTTCTCTTTTAGCCCTTTCAAACTTTTTTTGAATTTCTTCATCTGAGTATTTCTTTAACTGCACAAGCTTCCAACCCTTCATATTCTTCAAGTAATACTCCTGAAATTTTCTGATTTGCTTGACAGTTGGAGGTTTGAGCATCTTTTTCTTCTGTCTCTCAGCAAGAAACCATTTCCTTCTTTTAGCAGTGAATTCCTTTAACCATTTATTTCTTCCTTCCTCAGTGAAGGTTTCTTGTATTTCCTCCTTGACATGCTTCAACAATTCCACATCAGCTTCACATCTTATTCTCTCCTCATCCCAAGCATCCAACACAGCTTTTGTTTTTGCCTCATCCTCAGCATGCTTCTTTTGTCTTTCAAGCTCTGCAAGATTTTCTTCCTCATACTGATCAGCCAACTTCTTTGCACCTTCTTTATCATACCTTTCTATAAAATGTTTTGGCCAGTACTCAAAAGGAACATCTTCAGGATAAGGTTCAGGCTCACAACCATCTTACCTTTTCGTTTTCCAGTATATGTATGAGATTGAGTAGGCTTTTTGCTTGGAATGGGTTCTCTAATAGTAACTCCTTTCACAGGAACTCTTGGAGGTGGTGGTGTAGCAGCAGGTTGTGGTTGTGGTTGTTGTTCAGGTGTTGGTTTTGGTTTAGGTGATTTTGTTTTGGATGGTTGTGATTGTTTCAACTGGATTATTGCTTCTGCTAAGCTTATCTCATCATCCAATTCAGTAGTAGTTTCTTTAACACCAACAGTAGGTGTTGGGAATTAAACTTAAGCAGTTAGTACAGTTGAAGAATACAAGAACAGTTAGGACTGCTGATGGAAGAACATTTAGGACTGCTGATGGAAGAACAGTTAGGACTGCTTAAGAGATCAAGGTGAAACCGTGTGAAGATAAATATAGAAAAGATATGGTATATATCTTATTTGTATAGAGTGATTCGGTTAGATGTTTTACTTGTATAGGACTCTTTGCATTATAAAAAGAGATCCTTAGATTAGGGTTTATACATATATCGAATACATCCAATACCGAATAACTAATATCCTTCATACGAATTATCAAGTGTTCTTCACATTCATATTGTAATCGTTTGATATATTGAAGTGATTGTTTGGTTGATATCGTTTGTTCTTATTGTCTTACTTAATCAGTCACCAAACACAAACTCATATTCTTCTAAGTACTTGGTAGTAAATTCCGCGTGCTATCAAGTATATACTCAAAGTATCCCCAACACAACGTGTGTGTTTAGATCCGGTCAAGTGGTATCAGAGCCAGGTTTCTGATACTTTATGTTTAGAAGAACCAGAAGTATTTACTCACTAGCAATCAAGAAGATGGACATGGAGACACCTCAAACCTCAATCCTTGCTAAACTCCCCATGCTGATACAGAATGAATACGATTTATGGCGGCTCAGAATAGAGCAATATTTCATGGTGCAAGACTATGCATTATGGGATATTATTATCAATGGTGATTCCTTCAAACCAATTGTTGTTGAAGAAACACGTGCTGATGGTTCCAAGATCACAAAGCTTAACACTTAGCCAGTTACAAACAAGGAGAGAATCAAAAAGAAGAATGATCAGAAGGCTAGGAATTTGTTACTAATGGCAATTCCTAATGATCAAGTGCTGAACTTTAGCCATTACGAGTTGGCTAAAACTCTTTTTGAAGCAGTGATGGAAAGATTTGGTGGCAATGAAGCTACCAAGAAGGCACAGAAAACCCTACTCAAGCAAAGTTATAAAAACTTCACTGCATCAAGCAATGAAACTTTGGACCATATCTTTAATAGGCTTCAAAAGATCATCAGTCAACTTACTGTGTTGAAGATTGTGATACCTCAGGAAGATCTCAACATGAAGTTTCTAAATAGTTTACCTGCTGAATGGAACACTTATGTTGTGGTTTGGAGCAATAAACCAGAGCTGGAGAAAATGACAATGAATGAGCTTTACAATAATCTTAAAATTGTTGTGCAAAAGGTCAAGAAGAGTGGTAGCACCAGTTCCAGTTCAGGGAATATGGCTTTTGTATCTTCTTCAAACAGTCCGAATCATGAAGATGAAAAAGCAGTTGGTACTGCTATACCAACAGTTAGCACTGCTAGTGTAAAAACTAGTACTGCTGGCTTGACTGAAGAGACCATATATGCATTTGTGTCAGAACAGTCTGGTGGGTCAAAGATCTTTAATGAAGATCTTCTTCAAATTGCTGAAGATGATTTGGAAGCTATGGATTTAAAGTGGCAGTTGGCTTTGATAAGCATCAGGGCTAAGAAGTATTACCAAAGGACTGGGAATAAGATTACCTTCAATGGAAGAGATGTTGTTGGGTATGATAAGTCTAAGGTGGAATGCTTTAATTGTCACAAGATGGGGCACTTTGCCAGGGAATGTAGAGGTCCAAGACAACAAAGCAACCGGAATCAAGGGTTTAAGAATCAGCAAGGGTCAAGGAGAACAATTAATGTTGAAGAGCCTTCTTCCAAGGCTATGGTAGCTGTAGATGGAGCTGGATTTGATTAGAGCTTCATGAAGGAAGAAGAGGAACCAGCTAACTTGGGTTTGATGGCTTTCTCAGACACTGAGGTATATATACCTGAAAAATGTTCAAACTCTTGTCGTGCTTTAAAAGATTATGAAAATGTTAAGAAACAGTATGATGATCTTAGAGTAGAATATAATCAAGTAAGTTTTAGTCTGTCAAATCATAAAAGAGGATTAGCTGTTTTGGAAGAGCAAATTGTGTTTTATAAACAGAATGAGTCAAACTTTTCTGATGAGATAGGTATTTTAAAGAGGGAATTGCAAATAAAAGATAATAAAATGAGTGGACTTGTATATGAACTAGAGAAGCTTAAAAAGGAAAAAGAAAACATTCAGTTAAGTGTAGACACTCTTGAATATACTTCAAACGGAGTTAAAAAGATTGTAGAGAGTCAAATACTTAACAAAGCTAAATCTGGTTTAGGTTATAAGTCAGTTGCACCCCCTTTTAGAGGAATGTTTGCTCCACCAGGAATTAATTTAGCTCATACTGGTTTAGAAGAGTTTAAGGATATGGATTTTCCTGGATATGGTGTTAAGGTTAGTGATGAACTCAAATAAGTACATTTTATTATCATCATTTATCCTATTTATTTGACTTCTTTTATTATATTATCTATGAGAATCGATACATTAATGTTTACTTTAGTAATTCTCAGGTAAAAACAAGCATTATGTGAAACTTGGCGATTTTGGACTAATTATGGAGCAAAACAAGCGAGATGTCAAAAGTCTACTGAAATCCAGAAGATGCACCGTATCTCACTTAACAGATACGACGAAATATCATACTTAGATGAATTCGAAGACCATTGCCTGACTTTGAAGAATGCGCCGCATGCAATTCTGTCATGCACCGCATATGAAACTTTGGTCAAAGAAGAAGATCAAGCTCGTTCTACTCCAGATACGCCGCATTATACTTCTAACATACAGCGTATCACTATCAAGATTTCACAAGTTACAATCCAAGTACATGCGCCGCATACAAAGATCGAGTTACGCCGCATCTGAAGACGGTGTACGAATATTTCAGAATATATTAATCTTGGACCCCACGCGAAGTTAGGTCAATGCGCCGCATCTATCTACTCAATGCGCCGCATCGATCCCTCAGACAGAAACTATAAATACCCCAAGGTCAGACGAATTTGAGAGACTTGGACAGTGTAAAGAAATAACCCTAGAGCCGAATTCAGACGACCAAGCAACACAAAACACACCTTAAACAAAGATACAAGAGCTGTAAGAAGGTCCTGCATGTATTCAATTCATTAAGTAGTTTTGTTTTATTGTATTAGTACGCTTTAATTCATCAGGATTGATGGGCTTGCGTCATGTGACTACGGAAGATCATGCACTCCCCTTAATATTGCTTTCCCATTAATTAAAGTTTATATGTTGATGTCTTTGGTGACTTTTATTAGTGCATTGATAACCTCTGTGTCTAGCTGAGTCTTGCTTGGGTCGCCATGCCCCTTCCTCGCCTATTTGTTTTAGCGTCTCTTGAATAAATAGGATAGACATAAGTAATCATTAAGGGTTTACTTGCCGATAAGATTAGAGCCAACGAGAAAGGTTTAATTATATACACTTCATATAAAACTAGCAATAAAACAAGTGACAAGCTATTTAATTATCAAGACAGGTCTTCTTATTGTCTCGAGTATCTATCTGTGTACGTGTGTGCTAATCGCTGATTCGTGCTCATTAGTTTAGTTTTCTGTTTAATCATAACCAAACCGTGCCAGTCTCTCAGGCTGAACCCCCTTGCGTTAGATTAGGTTGTATAGCTAACTTAGGATATTAAAATACTGATTAGAATAACTAGATAATACGTTCCACTCTTAGTGATCGACACTCTACTTACCATTATATTCATACTGACCGGGTACACTGCTCGTTAAGTGTGTGTGTTATTGATAAGTCGGCTAAATATAAATTTAAAACTTGAGTAGGCATTAATACTGCTAAACCGCAACGACACATCACGCGCATCAAATTTTTGGCGCCGTTGCCGTGGAGTGAATTGTTATTATCGGTTAATTTGATTAGTATTTTAATTAGGTTTTTCTTTTTAGTTTTTTTTTTTTTAAATTCTAACCACTAACCCTGTTATATATTAGATAGATTGCATTCATTGTATAATTTGCATATTTTCTGTTTTTGTGTGTTTTTGTTTTTTGTAATTTTTGTTTCTTTTTGTTTGTTCTTATTTTTGTTTTTTTTTTTTGTTTTTTTTTTTGTTTTTTTTTTTTTTTTTTTAATTTTTCTGCATTCAGCTGTCGTTGTATTGTGCTGATACAAACGATACGGCACATCTGTTTTCACAGATACGGCGTATTGTGTTTAATTTTTATAAAATACAACGCGTTTAATAAATTCGAGTACGACGCATCTTTCCCCAAGATACGGCGTATTCTGTTTTTAATAAGAAATTTTTCTGAACCCTAACGCAATACGACGCATCTGTTTTCACAGAAACGGCGTATTTTCTATTTAAATTAAAAACAGTTTTTTCGAATTATTAAACAGAAGCGACGCATCGATCTTTATCGATACGACGCATCTACTATATCAAAAATCTTGTATTTTGAAACGTAACGAAAATACGGCGCATTAGCTTTTGTTAATACGACGCATTTAATTTAATTTAATAAATATAGTTGATTTTTGATATTCACTTTGATCGTTTCACTACTCTCGTGCACAAGTTGGTTTACTTTCAGAATAAATGATGGCTTAAGCATCACTATGGAAGATTACATTCTGAACCTAACTAAGAGATGCTAGCTGGAGTGATCAACCTTCGATGACTGGAAGGCTATAATAAGACGACAAGAGTGGAGGAGAACTCAGTACTGGTAACATTGAGCATCTTAAATTCTTGAAATAGAATTCCAGGTACCCTCTACAATTATTCACCTAGCCTTAAGGAGAGTTCTCTACGAAACCTCTCCCGAATATAATCTCAATTTTGTAAGCTTAAAACAATATTTGCTCCTAACCTTGGAGTAAATCATTATCCACTAAACAATAAGTTTATAATCAATAATAAAACGGATTCTAGAAAAGACGACTGGATATAATCCGAAAGGGTGGTCTGACAAGTTAAATGATGCTTTATGGGCATTTCGTACAGCCTATAAGACACCGACGGGATGCACTCCATTTCGTCTTGTATACGGAAAAGCATGCCACCTACCGGTCGAAATTGAACAAAGTGCATATTGGGCTTTGAAGAAATGTAACATGGATATGGAGGCTGCAACGAAGAACCGTTTCATGGAACTCAATGAACTCTACGAACTAACAGATGAGGCCTACAGAAATACTAAGATCTACAAAGAAAGAACTAAAAGATGGCATGACTCGAGGTTACATGGGGATAAAATGTTTACTATTGGAGAAAAAGTGCTGCTATTTAATTCTCGATTAAAGATGTATCTAGGTAAACTTAAATCAAGATGGACGGGTCCGTTCGTTGTCAAGAAAATGTATCCATATGGGACTATTGAAATATGCGATAAAAATGGTTATATATTCAAGGTAAATGGGCAGCGAGTTAAAAAAATACTTTGATAATAAAATTGAGGATACTGAGAAAGAGGTGGTGGAGTTTGAACCCGAAGTATTAGAATAAGGAGCTGAACGTGAGTCTAACTTGAAGACTCTGGAATAAAGACAAGTGTTGACCGGGAGACAACCCGATGGAAAAATTTTTACTTTTCTGTTCTGTGTCGAGTCTGTCAGACCTGCAGAAGATGCGGCGCATCTCCATCATAAGATGCGACGCATCACCTGCACTGGTCATATCTTATTTCATTTTCTGCATTTTTATTTTTGACTTTAAAACTTTCTGTCAGTTTATTTAGTGCGGCGCATCCCTGGTTAAGGATGCGACGCATCTTTTATTCTGATTCGTATTTATTCCAGGCTCGATACGGCGTATCGACTGACCTGATGATTTACAGTTTAATTTTTTAGGTTTTATTTTTACTAACTACTAATGTATTATGCAAGTTTGAACCTTCTTAACTCAGGTGTGTTAAAGTCTAAATGGTATTATAGATTCCTGCAATTTTTTGTGGATACATCATCTATGAAGCTTAAACGTTCTCATCCACAAGAAAGTTGATTTTTGCTCTTATACGAATAATGGAGGATCATACCGAGCAAATCTCAGGGGAGTTTTTCTGTTCTAATTCTTTTATTTTCCAGTTTTTAACCTTTGACGCAAACAACGAGGACGTTGTTTAACTTAAGTGGGGGGATGGAGAATTAGAACACTTACTTGTCCTAAACTTTTTCAAAATATGCTTAAAATGCGCTTAATATATCAAAATTTAAATTTTTTTTAGCATGCTTTTGTTTAAAGTCTAAATTACATAACCGCACACATAACTCTATTCTTTCAAAAATATTAAAACTTTAGTGTGCCGGTGACTTGTAAACTTTAGAACTTGGCTTGTATACTATTCGAGACCACCATAATGAGTATTATCTATATAATTGGAGTTACTTGTCTAAATTGGTAAATTTCTAGGATTACACCCAAATAGCCTTTATATGTTATGTGATATTAACTAACTACACTGGTTAGTTAACCCCCGTATAAACCCTTTGTTACTCTCACTTTTAGAGTAAGATACCCCTAGAAAAACCCTCAGAGCCATTCCTTTCGTTTCTTACACCTTTGTTATAATGTTTCGTTACACCCTTACACCTTAGCCTACCCTGTAGATTAAAATCCGTGGTTAATTATGTAGAATGTAAACATATTGATTGTGTGCTTGATTCGGGTGGTCTTGATTCATGGAAGACTAGATCCATACTTGAGTTAGAGAGATGAAGCTTAAGAGAGAGGTGGGAGAAACTCAAAAAAAGAAAAGATTAGATTAATGTGAATGAGAGTTCCAATCCTTCCCTAGAGAGGGAAGGGGTATTTATACTTACTACATATTGTGCCCCTAGTGGGCTGTGGAGTGAGCTGACAGTGGGGAAAGCCCCGACCGACTCCACAAATATATTTAACTACACTAATAATACTAATAGTACTAATAATAATAATAAGCCTACGAGCTATGTAGATGCTAAATAGATGCTCGGGGTGACCGAGCCTTCATCTGAATATTTATATTCCTAACAATCTCCCCCTAAGGGAGGTCACCCCAGAAATAATAACTTGAATTCTAGCATTCTGTCTTCAGAACTTGACGTCATAACTCGTAGTCTTTGATTCTTCAAAGTCTTGAAACTTTGTGCATTCAGCAGTGTTCATTTGATGACTGTTCTTTGTCTTGGATGATTTTGAGTATTATTCGATAATATCATCCAACATGTATCTTCAAGCCATCTTTCAGCAGTATGTTTCCATGTGATGTGATAATCATCGAGCCGACATGCTCACACTATTCTGGGTCATGATCTTTTGCATCAGAGTAAGCAGAAGCCGTGTTGAAGGTCTTTAGGTTGATCATGACTTTGTTGTATTACAATAATGATGTAGTGTGAACATGTGGTAGAGGATTGGCATCTTTACTGCAACCAGCTACAACTGCAACCAGCTACAGCATCCAACAGCAACAGCCGCCAGAAGTTCCTGCATACGACAGTTAGCAAGAAAACGTCGTGTACTTACAGGTTCGGACTTCGAGATTGTTAACAGCATAGTGTGAAAACTCTCTCTAATCCTTACCAAGACCGTTCCTAATTGAAAACCCACAGAGGGCTTTTTAAGATCGAACCGTAGCACATCAACGATTAGGTGAGTCGCTGGAGATCACTCCACGACTGTAGACCGTTTGAAACCGTCGCGATCACTAAGCGTAATCCACAGGGAATTACCGAAGTGACCTGCTTTCAGGGCTGCTTGATGTTGACCCTGGCAGGAATTTCCATTCAATAATTGAGAATTACATTCGTAAATTCTCTCATAAATGTTCTGGCAGATTGCTAAGATCTGCGTAGGACTCTTAGTTTACAACTGGTGTCCTTGAAGTTGACCAACCGGTGTAGAAATAGTTTGTGTCCCTAAGAGATCTTTTTATGCATCTCGTGGCTCTAGACTCGATAGTGCGTTTTGATTTAGTGAGCGGAGGCTGGAGAGAACTGCCACCTTTTCAATATCATCTAACTCGGAGTGAGAGAGACGATAGAAATGTATTGAACTCCATGACAATTGAAACAAGAATCCTTTGAGGGACCTTGAGTGGCTAGGGAGGGTTGTGCAGCGTATCACTGGGTCCATGATACTTTGTCTTCAATGTCAGCAATCAACTAAGTGATTCTGACAGCATATGTATTGACCCGGTTTCTGCCTAAGTGTAAGGAGGGCTTCTTTCTTTTCACCCTTTACCTTTACATTTCTTTTTCATTCTTCAACCCCTTCAGTGCTTACCGAGACTTCCTTACTAGTACCTTGTTGGGTTTGTTCCAGTACTAGCTCCATCTCAGTCGGCACTCTTCCCTTATTCACTTTTCTCCTTTTTTAATCATACCTAAGGACTTCTACACTAACTAGTGGATTGTCCCTGGGTAGATCCCTCCGGCTCTGGCGGGATCGTGGGAACTTGAGCCTAACCTAACCATCCTTTTAACTCCATGCATTCATTAAAATGGCCAGTCTTTGGTATTCTTCCACGATTTCCATAAAACCAAATCTTTGAAAAATCTCTCAAAGTGTTCATGATTATGAAAAACATTTTGCAAACACTTGAGAGTTTTATATTTTTCAAATGCTCCCCCTCAACATGTGCTCAAATGATTGTTTTATAAATTTGCACATGTCAGGTGAAGCTCGCACTTTTGAATTGATTGATTTTCCAAGAACATGATCATCGCGAGACACGCTTACATCACTAGTGAACTAGCTTGAAATTATTACCCGTCCAGATCACATTCAAGGAAAATTGCTCGAAATAGGTACATTCTACTCAGACACGTCCTTTGCGAGACACGCTTACATCACCAGATAAACTGGCTTGAAATTATTACCCGTCCAGGACATGTCCTTTCGACTACTGACTTTAGCTATCGTCAATTCATTGGTTAAGTCTGAGCCTTGCACATATGAGATGCTTGCCAAATCCTTTTTATCAATTCGCTCCCCCTCAATATGTGCATCGATATACGAAAGAGTTTGGCACATATGGGAGAGCCTAACATTTAAGTCCAAACATCACATTTTCATCAGGTTTCATATTTAAATCACATTCTCTCCCCCGATCAAAAATTTCAAACCTTTTGAGATTTGTGATCCCAATTGATTTAAATATGTTAGAAAACATGGGAGAAAATGTGTCCAATTTAATGTATTCTGAAGATGAAACATACTATGCTCCCCCTTAATCTAAAAGGGAGATTCACTGCTTATTTTGCACACAACAACTTTTATGACACAAAATGATATTGACCTTTTTGTGCAGATGATGTGATCACCCGCTTTTCTGAGTGAATTAGTGGTCAACATCGATTATCCATCCACCAGCAAAACGTCCAAATATTGTAGATCCCCACTTGGCGAGATCGGAATAAGTATTGCTCTGTTTCACTGAAGGTGGTGGTGGTGAAGTGTTGTTGTTGTTGTTGTTGCTGATGTTGTTGTTGTGGTGAATTCTGAGCCAATAAATAGAGTTTGAACGTTCCGATCACATGGTTAGAGCTGGAACTGGCACATTCATTTTGGCTATGGAATCTGCATAAGAATATCAACACAGATATACATGCATACAGATACACTATTCCTTAATAGCTACCCTTCAGCAGCTTGCCACATAATAATACCAAGTTCATTTAATCAAACCATAGTCAGGAATATGTCAAACTACTATCTAGCATGAAGAGCAAATAGCGATCATGAACATGGCAATTCACACACATTTCAATCTTCAACTCAGGATCTTAGGAACATGATTCAATCATGATAACAATACACCTAAGCAAATCCT